>JBBPBX010028052.1:0-18986 GCA_038048925.1 Garcialebias charrua
GATCCATCTAAAACAAGCTCGAAACACATCACAGAGGTCCTATTTATAAGACAGACCTTGGTGGCAGGCCTCAGACTGATGAAGTGTTTCGGATGAAAGACAAAATGTTTCTCCCTTAAAGAAACAACTTTGTTGTTTTGTTTTACTTGTTTTGTTACTTGTTTTATTGACATTTAAAGACCGTGTAAAGTGAAATTAGATTTGTGTTTTTAGTTTATCACATGGCATAAATATGTGTTATTAATCACCCATATAAATCTGACTGATTAAAAACATTGTTTTCCTTATAAAATTAAGTGTCAAAAATCATGAAAATACATTATTTTCCCTTAGTCTGGAACTGTGGGGGCGTGTCAGCACGTGGGCGTGGTTTCAGCGCAGTTCTGCAGCTCAGAGAGCAAGTAGGAGGACTCTCTCGCTCAGAGCTGAACTGTGTGGAGGAGGAAGACAGGTTCATCAGTAAACCTGCTCTGTTTGCTCCTTTTTCCAAGAGTTACGCTGTTTTTAGTGCACAAACAACTCTGGTTTTATTTTTAAAGTTGAGGACGCAACTATAATTCATAACTCCGCTGTTATGTGTTTAGAAGATGAGCGGACTCGCGCGGCTGCACCGGTCCGACCCGACACATCGCATGCGGGGGCTGTGTTGGTGATTAAGATAAAGAGGGCTGTGTTGGTGATTAAGATAAAGAGGGCTGTGTTGGTGATTAAGATAAAGAGTAATCACGTTGATAACTAAGTATGCAATGGACCTGTCGCATTTTCTTAGCAAAAAAGGAGCTTGTGAACTTGTAGGGCACAGGCTTAGCAATAAAAAAAAAGAAAGAAAGAAAAGAAACAGGAAAGGCGGCGGCGGTGTCCGGAGGCTGAGGAGGGAGACGGTCAGTAGCAGGTGCCCTGACCATTAAAACATCCTGGGAAGATGCAGGAACGAGGCATAATTGATTAGCTAGCTAACAATGAACAAAATATCTATGCTATTGCTATCTGATGCTATCTGCGAGTCGCGAGTGAACGGCTCCACCCATGCGAAGAACAATTTATATGACTGGAGCAGCAGGGGGTAGGGCTATACTAATGAGGACCGCGTGACGAAACGCGGTCCCGTTTAAAACACGCCTAAAAAATCCTGAAACACACATGTCTTTATACACAGTTTCATGTATAACTTCAAAATTAATTGAGCTACAATTTTGAGACTTTTTACTCATTTACAACATTACAATTATCACATTTATAATGTTTATTTAAGAAAATGTTGAAATTCACTTTACACGGTCTTTAAGTCTGTTGCACTTTGTAGCACTTTGAGATTTTCATTAATGAAAAGTGCGTTATAAATTGAATTCATTATTATTATTATTATTATTATTATTATTATTAAACTTGTCCAGATTACATGATTGAAGCCTTTTTGTGATTTATCTGGATGATTGAGCTGTAAAACTTTTTTTTGTTTGTTTTATTTTTATCCATCCATTATCTTTTACCTGCTTCTTTCTTTTTGGGTCGCAGGGTCACTGGCGCCCATATTTAGCTATGACTGTGCGAGAGGCAGGGGACACCCTGGGCAGGTCTCCAGTCCTTCACAGGGACACATAGAGAATCAAAAAAAGCAAATACGGTAAGCAGAATGTACATGTTTGGTCTTCTAAGGTGCTTTGAGGGTTAATGTTGTGATTCATTTCCAGAGAATCCTTGAGGAATATTATTCACCTTCCACTTCCTTGAGTTTCTGCTGACAGCTTTGGGCCAGGTTCAGTTCTGATTAATCCGAGCAGAGATGGGGGGGGGGCTTGACAGTTTATATCATTTCAGGAAGTTGGAACGTAACCTGATCGTCAGTGAATCCATTTTTTATTCTACAATACTCTTATGTTTTTTTTAGATTTATGTCAGCTTTCATGTAAAATAAAAGTATTCTTTGAAGGAGTGCATATCGCTGCAGCAACTCTCTCTGCCACTACCACAACAAAGTACAGCTCAATATCAAAGACATTTAAATGTACAATTGTTTCTAATTAGCAATACAGTATGTTCTGATGTAAGGAAAACCTTGTAATACAAAAACTGATCTTCAAACCAAAGCTCTAGGAGCTCAACTTTTCTGTACAACCAGTGGTGACTTCTTCTTTTTAAAGGTAAATTATCTGACATTTTTTCTTTAATTTGACAATAATTACTTTATTAAAGTCCAATCAAATGTAATGCATACATTTTTTTAACTTCCACTGCATCACATCTTTTCAACAACTTAAAAAACAACAACGAAAAATCCTGGCCAAGTTTCATAAAATTATTATTTATATTATTTATACAGACTGACGCATTGAGAATCATCCATCCATTATCGCAAAAAACGGTTAAATCATGTCATCTAGACATGTGTCTTTTTTGGGAGAAACATTTCGTCTATCATCTGAAAGACTTCATCAGTCTGAGGCCTGCCAACCCAGATCTGTCTTATAAATAGCAGCTCCTTGATGTGTTTCAAGCCAGACCTCTGTGGAGTACAAAGAAACTGGCTTTACACATGCAAAAAGAGGACCATCCATCCAAAACAAGCTCGAAACACATCAAGGAGCTGCTATTTATAAGACAGACCTTGGTGGCAGGCCTCAGACTGATGAAGTCTTTTGGATGAAAGACAAAACGTTTCTTCCTTAAAACTTCAGTATGTAGCTAGCTTTTTTAATAAACATATTTCTTCACTCTGTCACTACCTCCTGACAGACTGATGTTAGCCAGGTAATCTCTGAAAAAAAAAAAAAAATATATATATTGTCCCCTTGCTTCTCCAGGTGGTAAATAAGCATTTCTAAAAAGAAAAGGTGACACGCCATTTTCCAGCCAATAAAAACAGAGTTTGTAACCAGCCAATAAAAACAGAGCTTGAATTTGAATTTCCAGCAGACCATGGGAGAGCAGAGCCATATATGGCTCTGAGGGGGAGGGATCAGAATGCTTTGCCTGTTGAATTTTTTTCTAAGTGCTGCAGTTCTACAGAAACTGCAGACTGAACCTTTAAGGAAACTTGTCCAGATTACATGATTGAAGCCTTTTTGTGATTTATCTGGATGATTGAGCTGTAAAACTTTTTTTTGTTTGTTTTAATTTTATCCATCCATTATCTTTTACCTGCTTCTTTCTTTTTGGGTTGCAGGGGTCACTGGCGCCCATATTTAGCTATGACTCTGCGATAGGCAGGGGACTCCCTGGGCAGGTCTCCAGTCCTTCACAGGGACACATAGAGAATCAAAAATAGCAAATACGGTAAGCAGAATGTACATGTTTGGTCCTCTAAGGTGCTTTGACGGTTAATGTTATGATTCGTTTCCAGAGAATCCTTGAGCAATATTATTCACCTTCCACTTCCTTGAGTTTCTGCTGACAGCTTTGGGCCAGGTTCAGTTCTGATTAATCTGAGCAGAGATGGGGGGGAGGGGGTGGCTTGACGGTTTATATCATTTCAGGAAGTTGGAACGTAACCTGATCGTCAGTGAAACCGATTTATTCTACAAGACTTTTTTTTTTTTTTTTTTAGATTTATGTCAGCTTTCATGTAAAATAAAAGTATTATTTGAAGGAGTGCATATTGCTGTAGCAACTCTCTCGGCTACTACCACAACAAATTACAGCTCAATATTTATAAAATCCACAGGGTTCTAGTTTTATTTTATTTTTTCTTCTTTTTAAAGGTAAATTATCTGACATTTTTTCTTAATTTGACAATAATTACTTTATTAAAGTCCAATCAAATGTAATGCATACTTTTTTTTAAAACTTCCACTGCATCACATCTTTTCAACAACTTAAAAAACAACAACGAAAAATCCTGGCCAAGTTTCATAAAATTATTATTTATACAGACTGATGCATTGAGAGTCATCCATCCATTATCGCAAAAAACGGTTAAATCATGTCATCTAGACATGTGTCTTTTTTGGGAGAAACATTTCGTCTATCATCCGAAAGACTTCATCAGTCTGAGGCCTGCCAACCCAGATCTATCTTATAAATAGCAGCTCCTTGATGTGTTTCAAGCCAGACCTCTGTGGAGTACAAAGAAACTGCTCACATGCAAAAAGAGGACAATCCATCCAAAACAAGCTCGAAACACATCACGGAGGTGCTATTTATAAAACAGACCTTGGTGGCAGGCCTCAGACTGATGAAGTGTTTCGGATGAAAGACAAAATGTTTCTCCCTTAAAGAAACAACTTTGTTGTTTTGTTTTACTTGTTTTATTACTTGTTTTATTGACATTTAAAGACCGTGTAAAGTGAAATTAGATTTGTGTTTTTAGTTTATCACATGGCATAAATATGTGTTATTAATCACCCATATAAATCTGACTGATTAAAAACATTGTTTTCCTTATAAAATTAAGTGTCAAAAATCATGAAAATACATTGTTTTCCCTTAGTCTGGAACTGTGGGGGCGTGTCAGCAGTGGGCGTGGTTTCAGCGCAGCACTGCAGCTCAGAGAGCAAGTAGGAGGACTCTCTCGCTCAGAGCTGAACTGTGTGGAGGAGGAAGACAGGTTCATCAGTAAACCTGCTCTGTTTGCTCCTTTTTCCAAGAGTTACGCTGTTTTTAGTGCACAAACAACTCTGGTTTTATTTTTAAAGTTGAGGACGCAACTATAATTCATAACTCCGCTGTTATGTGTTTAGAAGATGAGCGGACTCGCGCGGCTGCACCGGTCCGACCCGACACATCGCATGCGGGGGCTGTGTTGGTGATTAAGATAAAGAGGGCTGTGTTGGTGATTAAGATAAAGAGGGCTGTGTTGGTGATTAAGATAAAGAGTAATCACGTTGATAACTAAGTATGCAATGGACCTGTCGCATTTTCTTAGCAAAAAAGGAGCTTGTGAACTTGTAGGGCACAGGCTTAGCAATAAAAAAAAAGAAAGAAAGAAAAGAAACAGGAAAGGCGGCGGCGGTGTCCGGAGGCTGAGGAGGGAGACGGTCAGTAGCAGGTGCCCTGACCATTAAAACATCCTGGGAAGATGCAGGAACGAGGCATAATTGATTAGCTAGCTAACAATGAACAAAATATCTATGCTATTGCTATCTGATGCTATCTGCGAGTCGCGAGTGAACGGCTCCACCCATGCGAAGAACAATTTATATCACTAGAGCAGCAGGGGGTAGGGCTATACTAATGAGGACCGCGTGACGAAACGCGGTCCCGTTTAAAACACGCCTAAAAAATCCTGAAACACACATGTCTTTATACACAGTTTCATGTATAACTTCAAAATTAATTGAGCTACAATTTTGAGACTTTTTACTCATTTACAACATTACAATTATCACATTTATAATGTTTATTTAAGAAAATGTTGAAATTCACTTTACACGGTCTTTAAGTCTGTTGCACTTTGTAGCACTTTGAGATTTTCATTAATGAAAAGTGCGTTATAAATTGAATTCATTATTATTATTATTATTATTATTATTATTAAACTTGTCCAGATTACATGATTGAAGCCTTTTTGTGATTTATCTGGATGATTGAGCTGTAAAACTTTTTTTTGTTTGTTTTAATTTTATCCATCCATTATCTTTTACCTGCTTCTTTCTTTTTGGGTCGCAGGGTCACTGGCGCCCATATTTAGCTATGACTGTGCGAGAGGCAGGGGACACCCTGGGCAGGTCTCCAGTCCTTCACAGGGACACATAGAGAATCAAAAAAAGCAAATACGGTAAGCAGAATGTACATGTTTGGTCCTCTAAGGTGCTTTGAGGGTTAATGTTGTGATTCATTTCCAGAGAATCCTTGAGGAATATTATTCACCTTCCACTTCCTTGAGTTTCTGCTGACAGCTTTGGGCCAGGTTCAGTTCTGATTAATCCGAGCAGAGATGGGGGGGGGGCTTGACAGTTTATATCATTTCAGGAAGTTGGAACGTAACCTGATCGTCAGTGAATCCATTTTTTATTCTACAATACTCTTATGTTTTTTTTAGATTTATGTCAGCTTTCATGTAAAATAAAAGTATTCTTTGAAGGAGTGCATATCGCTGCAGCAACTCTCTCTGCCACTACCACAACAAAGTACAGCTCAATATCAAAGACATTTAAATGTACAATTGTTTCTAATTAGCAATACAGTATATTCTGATGTAAGGGAAACCTTGTAATACAAAAACTGATCTTCAAACCAAAGCTCTAGGAGCTCAACTTTTCTGTACAACCAGTGGTGACTTCTTCTTTTTAAAGGTAAATTATCTGACATTTTTTCTTTAATTTGACAATAATTACTTTATTAAAGTCCAATCAAATGTAATGCATACATTTTTTTTAACTTCCACTGCATCACATCTTTTCAACAACTTAAAAAACAACAACAACGAAAAATCCTGGCCAAGTTTCATAAAATTATTATTTATATTATTTATACAGACTGACGCATTGAGAATCATCCATCCATTATCGCAAAAAACGGTTAAATCATGTCATCTAGACATGTGTCTTTTTTGGGAGAAACATTTCGTCTATCATCCGAAAGACTTCATCAGTCTGAGGCCTGCCAACCCAGATCTATCTTATAAATAGCAGCTCCTTGATGTGTTTCAAGCCAGACCTCTGTGGAGTACTGGCTCACATGCAAAAAGAGGACAATCCATCCAAAACAAGCTCGAAACACATCACGGAGGTGCTATTTATAAAACAGACCTTGGTGGCAGGCCTCAGACTGATGAAGTGTTTCGGATGAAAGACAAAATGTTTCCCCCTTAAAGAAACAACTTTGTTGTTTTGTTTTACTTGTTTTATTAATTGTTTTATTGACATTTAAATCTCTTGCACTTTGTAGCACTTTGAGATTTTCATTAATGAAAAGTGTGTTATAAATTGAATTCATTATTATTATTATTATTGTTATTATTAAACTTGTCCAGATTACATGATTGAAGCCTTTTTGTGATTTATCTGGATGATTGAGCTGTAAAACTTTTTTTTGTTTGTTTTAATTTTATCCATCCATTATCTTTTACCTGCTTCTTTCTTTTTGGGTTGCAGGGGTCACTGGCCCCCATATTTAGCTATGACTGTGCGAGAGGCAGGGGACACCCTGGGCAGGTCTCCAGTCCTTCACAGGGACACATAGAAAATCAAAAATAGCAAATACGGTAAGCAGAATGTACATGTTTGGTCCTCTAAGGTGCTTTGACGGTTAATGTTATGATTCGTTTCCAGAGAATCCTTGAGCAATATTATTCACCTTCCACTTCCTTGAGTTTCTGCTGACAGCTTTGGGCCAGGTTCAGTTCTGATTAATCTGAGCAGAGATGGGGTGGCCCTTGACGGTTTATATCATTTCAGGAAGTTGGAACGTAACCTGATCGTCAGTGAATCCGTTTTTTTTCTACAATACTTTTTTGTTTTTTTAGATTTATGTCAGCTTTCATGTAAAATAAAAGTATTCTTTGAAGGAGTGCATATCGCTGCAGCTACTCTCTCGGCTACTACCACAACAAATTACAGCTCAATATTTATAAAATCCACAGGGTTCTAGTTTTATTTTATTTTATTTTTTCTTCTTTTTAAAGGTAAATTATCTGACATTTTTTCTTAATTTGACAATAATTTATTAAAGTCCAATCAAATGTAATGCATACTTTTTTTTAAACTTCCACTGCATCACATCTTTTCAACAACTTAAAAAACAACAACAACGAAAAATCCTGGCCAAGTTTCATAAAATTATTATTTATACAGACTGATGCATTGAGAGTCATCCATCCATTATCGCAAAAAACGGTTAAATCATGTCATCTAGACATGTGTCTTTTTTGGGAGAAACATTTCGTCTATCATCCGAAAGACTTCATCAGTCTGAGGCCTGCCAACCCAGATCTATCTTATAAATAGCAGCTCCTTGATGTGTTTCAAGCCAGACCTCTGTGGAGTACTGGCTCACATGCAAAAAGAGGACAATCCATCCAAAACAAGCTCGAAACACATCACGGAGGTGCTATTTATAAAACAGAGCTTGGTGGCAGGCCTCAGACTGATGAAGTGTTTCGGATGAAAGACAAAATGTTTCCCCCTTAAAGAAACAACTTTGTTGTTTTGTTTTACTTGTTTTATTAATTGTTTTATTGACATTTAAATCTCTTGCACTTTGTAGCACTTTGAGATTTTCATTAATGAAAAGTGTGTTATAAATTGAATTCATTATTATTATTATTATTGTTATTATTAAACTTGTCCAGATTACATGATTGAAGCCTTTTTGTGATTTATCTGGATGATTGAGCTGTAAAACTTTTTTTTGTTTGTTTTAATTTTATCCATCCATTATCTTTTACCTGCTTCTTTCTTTTTGGGTTGCAGGGGTCACTGGCCCCCATATTTAGCTATGACTGTGCGAGAGGCAGGGGACACCCTGGGCAGGTCTCCAGTCCTTCACAGGGACACATAGAAAATCAAAAATAGCAAATACGGTAAGCAGAATGTACATGTTTGGTCCTCTAAGGTGCTTTGACGGTTAATGTTATGATTCGTTTCCAGAGAATCCTTGAGCAATATTATTCACCTTCCACTTCCTTGAGTTTCTGCTGACAGCTTTGGGCCAGGTTCAGTTCTGATTAATCTGAGCAGAGATGGGGTGGGCTTGACGGTTTATATCATTTCAGGAAGTTGGAACGTAACCTGATCGTCAGTGAATCCGTTTTTTTTCTACAATACTTTTTTGTTTTTTTAGATTTATGTCAGCTTTCATGTAAAATAAAAGTATTCTTTGAAGGAGTGCATATCGCTGCAGCTACTCTCTCGGCTACTACCACAACAAATTACAGCTCAATATTTATAAAATCCACAGGGTTCTAGTTTTATTTTATTTTATTTTTTCTTCTTTTTAAAGGTAAATTATCTGACATTTTTTCTTAATTTGACAATAATTTATTAAAGTCCAATCAAATGTAATGCATACTTTTTTTTAAACTTCCACTGCATCACATCTTTTCAACAACTTAAAAAACAACAACAACGAAAAATCCTGGCCAAGTTTCATAAAATTATTATTTATACAGACTGATGCATTGAGAGTCATCCATCCATTATCGCAAAAAACGGTTAAATCATGTCATCTAGACATGTGTCTTTTTTGGGAGAAACATTTCGTCTATCATCCGAAAGACTTCATCAGTCTGAGGCCTGCCAACCCAGATCTATCTTATAAATAGCAGCTCCTTGATGTGTTTCAAGCCAGACCTCTGTGGAGTACAAAGAAACTGGCTTTACACAAGCAAAAAGAGGACAATCCATCCAAAACAAGCTCGAAACACATCACGGAGGTGCTATTTATAAAACAGAGCTTGGTGGCAGGCCTCAGACTGATGAAGTGTTTCGGATGAAAGACAAAATGTTTCCCCCTTAAAGAAACAACTTTGTTGTTTTGTTTTACTTGTTTTATTACTTGTTTTTTTGACATTTAATTCTGTTGCACTTTGTAGCCCTTTGAGATTTTCATTAATGAAAAGTGGGTTATAAATTGAATTCATTATTATTATTATTATTATTAAACTTGTCCAGATTACATGATTGAAGCCTTTTTGTGATTTATCTGGATGATTGAGCTGTAAAACTTTTTTTTGGTTTCCGCTCATCAGGGCCGGATTAACAACCCCACGGGCCCCTGGGCACCGAAGCTCACAGGGCCCCCTCCCTAACCTAACACCCATTTTACATATATATATATATATATATATATATATATATATATATATATATATATATATATATATACTACTGTATTGACTACTACTATATACTACTGTATTGACTGTATTGTATATATAATACTACTGTATTGACATCATTCAGCATCACATCCATCCATCCATCCTTCATCAGCAAATGATGTCAAACATGAACACTTCTGAAAGAGCAGCAGCTACTGCATTGACATCAATCAGCAGCAAACCAGCAGCAAATCACATACATCAGAAACATGTTGCAACCATAGTGACACCAGTGCCTTGGTGTGCAGTCCATGTCCACGTGCATGAAAAACAAGTCCATGAGCTCTAAGAAAGCTCGAAGCAGCAGAAAAAGAAAAAGAATTCCCTTACTTTGATTGAAGTGTAGGTAGACAGTCTGTATGATGTTTTTCTCAAGTTCAAACCTGGATCACATGGAACTGCTTAGCCATTGCTCAACCATGAATGATGGGAGCATTTGAGGCCAGGTGTGAGTTCAGGTGTTCTGTTGGGGAGGTCAGCTGCCTGAAGAACTTGCATCCACTTCTCTGCTGTTTCCTGGGACTGCCACCTTTCTTTCTCCTGAGGTGAGGTGGTGAGGTGGTCTATCAGGCTGTTTGCAGTCACACATTCCTCATACAGCTCATCCATAGACATGTTTAGCCTGCCAAAAGGTGTTAAAGTTCATTAGTGACACATAGCCTAGGTTATGTAGTGATAAGATAAATGGAAAAATGTGTATTGTTTATATTTATAAATTTAGCATTGTATGTAAACTATATTTTGAAATGTATTTATTAAAGGTGCTATGTGTAACTTTCTGTAGAGTGCAGAACTTAGAAAACTTTAACAGGCAAAGCATTCTGATCCCTCCCCCTCAGAGCCATATATGGCTCTGAGGGGGAGGCTCTGCTGAGATTCAAATTCAAGCTCTGTTTTTATTGGCTGATTCAAATTCAAGCTCTGTTTTTAATTGGCTGGTTACAAACTCTGTTTTTATTGGCTGTCATTGTCCTGGTCACTCTGTTTTTAGTGTTTTTATAAATGCTGATAGAGAAGCAAGGGGACTATAGTTTTTTTCAGAGATTACTTTGTCTAACATCAGTTTGTCAGTAGATAGTGACAGAGTGAAGAAATATGTTAAAAATATATTGTTTGAAAAGTTACAGACTACATTACAATCTTACATACCCCAGCTTTAATTACCTATATGAACTGTGATTTTTTTAAAAGATGGACAAGTTTGTATGTTTGCATAGTGTAAAGTAAATTCACAATTATGTATTTATTTGTACGTGTCAATTGTACACTTTTGTTTATAACTATCAATAATTAAACATGGTTCACCACTACACTAGAAATTATTGAATTTTTACCTGCCAACCAGGTGAAGACTTTCAGTGATCTTCTCCACTTCTTCAAGGGTTCTCCTGGTTTTGTTGTTTTTCACGTTTCTTATGTGTCCAACTGCAGAAGCATGCTGTTTCACATCAAACTGTCCACCATGGGCTACAGAAAAAGTATGCTTGCAAACAGTACAGTTCGCTTTGTAGCCATTATCATTCACGCGTTCCAGCCACACATGACATCCTCCCGTCCATCCTACAGTAGTCTGTTAGCATGTTACCTCGTTGCTCCTCCGGTCCAGCTCCTCTGTTTCTGCCGTCTGGTGACACCAGCCACCCGTCCATCTTACAGTAAGGTCTGTTAGCATGTTAGCTCGTTGCTCCTCCGGTCCAGCTCCTCTGTTTCTGCCGTCTGGTGACACCAGCCACCCGTCCATCTTACAGTAAGGTCTGTTAGCATGTTAGCTCGTTGCTCCTACGGTCCAGCTTCGATGTTTCTGCCGTCTGGTGACACCAGCCACCCGTCCATCTTACAGTAAGGTCTGTTAGCATGTTAGCTCGTTGCTCCTACGGTCCAGCTTCGATGTTTCTGCCGTCTGGTGACACCATTCCTTTTCCCACTCGACTCTGTATTTTTGCAGCCGTTTCTTTTTTTTCCTGGGGGGAGTAGGCTCGAAGTGATCTATGTTCACTGTTTAAATCCCCTGAATGTTTGCCGCTTGCGTCCATCTTCAAATCCTGTCGCTGCCGTGTCTTCCGTAAACTGCCAAGACTGGACCAATGAGATGAGCCGGATTCTGTAGTTTCAATCACGTGTGTAAAAGGGCTGTCAGCTCATTGGTCACAGAGCAGAGCTGCTTCTTCTTCTTCTATTGTTTATTGGCGGTTGGCGAACTTATTTTAAGCACATTACCGCCACCAACCGGACTGAGTGTGTGCATTGCCGTCTGCTCCCAATCATACACGTCATGTCAACAAACTAAAAGACACTTATGAGTTGTTTTTGAAAAACAACTTTTTATTTTATTTGGGTTGGATGATAAGGAAAATTGAGGACAAAGCCTTGTTTTATCTACGTCTAGCGACAATAAAAAAATAAAATAATAAAAAAAAAACTTTTCTGCCAGGCTGAACTGCTCTCTGCTGGCCAGCAGAGGGCCCCATTGAGCTGTCGGACCCCTGGGCAAGTGCCCAGGGTGCCCATATGGTAGATCCGGCCCTGGTTACCACTGCAGCACACACTGGACATCCTTATATTTAAGGCTGATTTCAAATTTCAATTTCCATCCATCCATCCATCTTCTTCCGCTTATCCGGGGTCGGGTCGCGGGGGTAGCAGCCTAAGTAGGGAGGCCCAGACTTCCCTCTCCCCAGCCACTTGGAGCAGCTCCTCCGGGGGAATCCCAAGGCGTTCCCAGGCCAGCCGAGAAACATAGTCCCTCCAGCGTGTCCTGGGTCTTCCTCTGGGTCTCCTCCCGGTGGGACATGCCCGGAACACCTCACCAGGGAGGCGTCCAGGAGGCATCCTAACCAGATGCCCGAGCCACCTCAACTGGCTCCTCTCGATGTGGAGAAGCAGCGGCTCTACTCCGAGTCCCTCCCGGATGACTGAGCTTCTCACCCTATCTCTAAGGGAGAGTCCAGCCACCCTGCGGAGAAAACTCATTTCAGCCGCTTGTATCCGAGATCTTGTTCTTTCGGTCATAACCCAAAGCTCATGACCATAGATGAGGGTGGGAACGTAGATCGATCGGTAAATTGAGAGCTTTGCCTTTTGACTCAGCTCTCTCTTCACCACGACAGACCGGTACAGCGCCCGCTTCACTGCGGACGCTGCACCTATCCGCCTATCGATCTCACGCTCCAGTTTTCCCTCATTCGTGAACAAGATCCCGAGATACTTAAACTCCTCCACTTGGGGCAGGACCTCCTCCCCGACCCGGAGAGGGCATGCTACCCTTTTCCGGCTCAAGACCATGGCCTCGGATTTGGAGGAACTGATCCTCATCCCGGCCGCATCACACTCGGCTGCAAACCGCTCCAGTGAAAGCTGGAGCGGTTTGCAGCCGAGTGTGCATTCAATTTAATTCAATAAACTGAATTAAATTTCAATTTAATTCAGTTTATTTATATAGTGCCAAGTCACAAACTCCTGCATGAACGTCAACGGGTATGTGCTGTTATCTGTGAGATAACACTATATTGCGTGCGAACGCAAAACCTTTTGCGTGCGCACGCAAACCTTTTTGCGAGCGCACGCAAAAGGTTTGCGTGTACACGCAAAGAAAAAAATTTTCCCCCGTGTCCCCTCGGGGGCTCTGTACAGGAGCACTGGGATCTACAAGAAACTGGAAGACATACAGCATACAAAAACGTGTTGGGTTAGGTAGGACAACAAAATGGAATAGGGGAGTGGAAAATGTCATCACTCGACTCAGAATAGGACACTCAGGTCTCAACTACTCTCACATAAAATAGGCAAACATCAAACAGGAAAATGCATGCACTGTAATCAACCAGAGACAGTTGAACATGTTCTGCTGCACTGCAATAACTACAAGATCCAAAGGAAATATCTATTTAAGTCATTAACAAAAGAAAAACGTCAGAACTTCACATTAGCTGGGCTCTTGGAAGAAAACTCACCTGATGTAGTTTGTGTATTACAGCTAGATAAATTAAGTAGAATTATTCATTTTGTGATGTAGTTTGTGTATTACAGTTAATAAAATTAAGTAGAATTATTCATTTTTTCATTTTTTCAAACACTGGATTTAATTATCTCCCACGGCCTTCAAATACCTGCTGTGGAGATCCTGGACACCTGTATTTCAGACCATTTTCCCATATTATTTGAAATTTTCACCTCTCCTGCACCGAAGGCTATTCTCCCAGCACGTTTCTGCCGCTCCATCACCCCATCCACCCCAAGTCAGTTCACTGATGCCTTTAAGAGCACTGAATTTTGCTCTGCTGTCAGCCTGGACCCATCTCTACATCCTGAGGACTTCATCACCTCCTTCCATCACACCTGCACGACGATCTTGGACTCCATCGCTCCTCTCAAACAGGCATCTTCAAAGAACAAACCACCCCCATGGCTCAACGAAACGACGCGAGCTCTTCGACAACGTTGCAGAAAAGCAGAGCGAATATGGAAGCGCGACCGGCTTCATGTGTCTCAGGGAATACTGAGAGACTGTCTCTGTGAGTATCATAATGCTGTGAAACAGGCCAAGTCACAGTACCTCTCCAATTTAATCTCCACCAGCTCCAACCGGCCGAGGACGCTTTTCAGCACACTCCAGTCTGTTATCAATCCATCTGTCAATGTTCTGAAAACTGCCACACAGTCTACCTGCGACGACTTTCAGAGCTATTTTGTCAACAAAATAGACTCTATCAGACAGAACATTGTCAGTTCATCCAACACCATCCAGTCATGTGCATCTGCAATAACCACAGCTGTTTTTGACCAATTTGACCTGGTCTCACTGCCTCACCTCACCAAGGTGGTTCAGCAGATGAAACCAACTAACTGTTCTCTGGACATCATTCCCTCTAAAATGTTCAAACAATCCTTTGATGTAATTGGTCCTTGTGTTTTGTCATTTATTAACAGCTGTCTATCTTCAGGTTTTGTGCCATCTGCTTTCAAACACGCTGTGGTCAGGCCTCTTCTCAAAAAACCAGGCCTAGATCCTACAGCTCTCTCTAATTTCAGACCAGTTTCCCATCTGTCATTTCTATCAAAGGTCCTAGAAAAGATTGTTTTTATTCAACTTCAATCTTTTCTAGAGCTCAACAACCTGTTTGAAAAATTTCAGTCAGGTTTTCGAGCTCGTCACAGTACTGAATCTGCACTGCTCAAAGTGCAGAATGACATTCTTCTGTCCCTGGATGCAAAAAACCCTGCTCTGCTGGTGATGTTAGACCTCTCAGCAGCTTTTGACACCGTCGACCATCAGGTACTAATCAACCGCTTGTCTCAGCAGGTTGGCCTCCAGGGAGCTGTGCTTGAGTGGTTCAAATCTTACCTGTCTGGGAGAACTTTTTCTGTCATGATAGGCGATCTGTCCTCCTCTTCATCAACCCCTCTGACCTCTGGCGTACCACAGGGATCTATTCTAGGGCCAGTCCTCTTCTCTCTTTACATGCTGCCATTAGGATCAATCATTGCACGTCATAACCTGTCTTTTCACATGTATGCAGACGATTTACAAATCTATCTGCCAGTCACTCCCAACCCCTCACTCAGTTCAAACACTCTTGTCAACTGCTTAAATGACATTAAGCACTGGCTCTCTCAAAACTTCCTCCACCTAAACACAGATAAAACTGAATGCATTTTATTTGGTGCACCTGATGACACCAGCAACATCCTTCCCAGTCCCAGTGTTGGTTTTCCCCTCCCCCACTTCAACCCGGTGGTCAGAAATCTTGGAGTGCAGCTTGACTCCAACTTAAAGCTTGATAAACAGATCAGTTCTGTTGTCAAGACCAGCTTCTTTCAGCTCCGACTGCTCTCCAAAGTCAAGTCATTTCTCAGCCGTGGTGATCTGGAGAAGGCCATCCATGCCTTTGTGACCTCCAGACTTGATTATTGTAATGCTTTGTATGTTGGTATTAATCAATCCTCCATCTCCCGTTTACAGCTTGTACAGAACTCTGCCGCGCGCTTTTTGACCAACACACGAAAATATGAACACATCACTCCTGTCCTGTCCTCTCTACACTGGCTCCCGGTTCAGTTCAGGATACAGTTCAAGCTGCTCCTGTTTGTTTTCAAAGCTCTGAATGGACTTGCACCTCTCTACATCTCAGAACTTTTGAAAGCCCATCAGCCCGGCAGAGATTTACGATCTGCCAGTCAACACCTGCTGGAGGTGCCTCGCTCAAGGTACAAACAATGGGGAGACCGGTCATTTTCTGTTGCCGGCCCAAAAGCCTGGAACAGTCTCCCCCTTGAGCTGCGTGCCACCTCTGATCTGACTCTGTTCAAAACCAGACTGAAGACCCACTTGTTCAAAAAAGCTTTCAGTGTGTAACTTTTATTACTTTTGGTATTTTAATATGTAGCATTTTTTATTTCCATTGCCTTTTTATTTCCACTTGTTCAAAAAAGCTTTCAGTGTGTAACTTTTATTACTTTTGGTATTTTAATATGTAGCATTTTTTATTTCCATTGCCTTTTTATTTCCACTTGTTCAAAAAAGCTTTCAGTGTGTAACTTTTATTACTTGTGTTATTTTAGTATGTAGCATTTTTTATTTCCATTGCCTTCTTTTATTGCTGTTGTTTCTTATTCTATTTTCATTGATTTATTGTTCCAGTTTATTCATCTTTTTATCCTGTTAAGCACCTTGGTCAATGCAAGGCATTGTAGGAAGGTGCTATACAAATAAAGTTTATTATTATTATTATTATTTTGTGATGTAGCTTGAAGGTTAACATTGGTTGAACAAACAGTGAAATAAGGGGCAGATATAATAAGATTTCATCTTCTTTCTGCTCCCTTCATTTTATCCTACTTGTATTCTTGTATCTGATGAAACTGTCTTGTATTGTTCTTTAAAAATGAATGAATAAACATCAATCAATCAATCAATCAATCAAAAACCTGATCCATACAATAAAGTTGTTTTGTTCATAAAGTCAATTTGCTTATTTAGTCGAATTTAGTTTATTTATTTATTTTTATATTATCATTATTTTTATTATTTTTCTTTCTTTCATCCACACTCCAGTCCAGTTGGTGGCGGTAATGCGCTTAAAATAAGTTCGCCAACCGCCAATAAACTCTATAGAAGAAGAAGAAGAAACTCAATAGAAGAAGAAGAAGAAATCAACAGTGTTGCTCAGACCAGTTTATTTTCTGTATCGACGCAACCATCGGTCACCATGAGCTCTGCTCCGCCGAAAAGGTTCTACCAGAAACTGCCCGTTTGGATCGTGGAGGATCACCATGAAGTAAGGCTCGGTTCGTTTGCAAATGAGTTCTGGGCTGGACTTAATAGGGACCGTTTACACGGCGCGTATTTTGTGTTCTCTCTGCGGTTCGGCTGTTCATTTACACGTCACTGTTCACGAGGAGGGAAACGTGTCAGGAGACAGAAGGAGAGGAGGAAAGTGAAGAATGTAGGACGCCAAATTTACACTACATGCGTTCAGGTGTTACACCATATTCTGTGACCTATCGTATATTGTGACCATAGGGGGCGCTGTTGCATTTTTACATCATACTTTGCAATACCAGGTTTGTTTATTAAATTTGTTCATTTTTTTTACAAAAGAAACAATACAAGGCAATCTCATAATGATAGTGTACAAAATGTAAAAAAATGAAAGGTGGCAGAAAGAAGAATAAATCTTATTATAATACCTGATTAACACAGTCATATTCTGTTACGTCTATATTTCCATCATAATCATGATTTTAGTGGGCAGATGTTTATTTTTTTATTTTTTGGAGGAATGAGGCTGACTCTCTTTCCTTCCTCCAAAGAATAAAAAGTAAAATCTGATCACTAATATCATGACTACAGTATTATGAAAAATACCGGAAGCACCGCCATGTTGGAGACACTCGCGCTGTTAATGTAACCAAATACAGTAATAGGAGTTACTCGGGTTCAGATAGCAGTTTACTATCAGCCAGTTATGTTTATTGCAAGATTACTGGACTGAAACACATCCAACTTTGTCTCAACTCGGTCATACAGTTTTCTAATAAATAAATAAATAAATAAACCAACAACAACAATAAATAAATAAATAAATAAATAAAACCTTCACTCCAAACATGAGTGAAACATATTCATTGTGCTCGTTTCATTTAAACACACTTCTGAACTGTGTGGGACAAATTATATTTGTCTCAGTAGCAAGTCCTCTCTTGATAGAAAAAATAAAATTATTAGAAGCTGGCCAGCAAAACAAAACAAAAATAATTGTTCATATAGAGCTCTATATTTGAGTGTGTGTGTGTCTGATGCGTACGAACAGACAGATGAAAGAGGTTGTCCTGGCTGGGATGGTGGCCCAGAATGACGATGGCAGGCAGTGTCCGACACGAACAACTCAGCGGCCTCTCTCTCTTTCTCCACAGGCACAGGACTCAGAAGCACCTTCTCAGAGTTCCTTTCTCCAATATTGGCCACAATGATGCACTAGCAGGAAAACATCATATATCAGGCATAAAGAAGTCAGGTGATAGGCAGAAGGACGGCAGAGACTAGCAGGTCTCTGCTCTCCAACGGTTCTGATCTCCAAAGCCCAGGAGTTGCCATAGCAACGGCAGTTGGAGCAGTGAGCTCCATTTTAAAACAGCAGTTAACATTCTTTATCAAGCATATAACTCCATAAAATAATAACCACCTTATGAACATAGCTGAATATTAAATATTTCACTTAACACGACAACTTGACAGTAATTTTAACACAATACCCACAGTAAAACAGGAGTTTGGTTTCTAAACAACATTACTGCCTTAGCGACGACTTAGTACATAAAATTAGAACACATATGACATTACAAATCTCCAGTAATGCTCACCTAGCAGGAAAACATCATATATCAGGCATAAAGAAGTCAGGTGATAGGCAGAAGGACGGCAGAGACTAGCAGGTCTCTGCTCTCCAACGGTTCTGATCTCCAAAGCCCAGGAGTTGCCATAGCAACGGCAGTTGGAATGCTGCCGTAAAGTAATGTCGTACTTTGCTCTTAAAGATCCACTGACGTGATTTTTCTACTATTCATCAAATTGCTCAAAATATATATATATTATCATTTAAATATGTTAGTTTTTGCAAACAAAATGATAAATCACTTTAATTTTGCTTTAAAAGTGATTTTGAACTTCAAGCTGTGTTTAATCATGGGAAATCCGTTTACACCCGAACGCACCATCTGTGATGTCATGTGC
>JBBPBX010028052.1:19014-36845 GCA_038048925.1 Garcialebias charrua
CGTTTACACCCGAACGCACCATCTGTGATGTCATGTGCAGAGTTGAGGCAGAGCTCTTGGCTTGTCACGGTATGAGCAGCTCACATAAAAGTAAGTCTGATACGGCATCAGATCTAAATTAGATCCTGCTGTTTCTTGTTCCATCACCCAAACTATTTTCTGCTTCCCAAAATGAAGACAAATAGCTTAAATCTTCACCTAGATTGCTAAATTAGTCAGGTTTTAAAATGTCTGCTATTGAAGAGACTGGAGCCCTCTGCCTCTCACTCTGCACATTACATCACAGATGGTGCGTTCAGGTGTAAACGGATTTCCCATGATTAAACACGGCTTGAAGTTCAAAATCACTTTTAAAGCAAAATTAAAGTGATTTATCATTTTGTTTGCAAAAATTAACATATTTAAATGATAATATATATATATTTTGAGCAATTTGATGAATAGTAGAAAAATCACGTCAGTGGATCTTTAAAGAGACACTACCCATAAAGTAAAAACAATACAGAAAAGCAAATAACACAGAATAAACAAATAAAATCCAGCTGGGTTACATCCTCCTCCACTTAAAATGTGACGTCCTCGTCACTACCAGTAGTCAGGGACTGAACTAACCCTGCAAGTTGTTGTTGCAAGGACACTAAAAAATTACAAACCAGCGTCTGCTGTGTCGGTAAACATAAGCTGGGTTGTTGATAATGAACTTTAGAGTCAACCTGGTAGTCACTGAGGTAGGCTGGTTGAACTCGCCTTCTTTGGGGTCTTGAATATGGTAAAACTGGACTAAATTCAGCCACCGACTCTGCCAAATCTGTTTGTTCCGAAATGAACTCAGAAGCATTGGGATTCAGGGTATTTTGTGACTGTGACATGCTCTCCAAAGAAGTTCCTGTGACCTTCCCCTGTGGTTCCTGATCTGTATTCTCTACCACATTAGATATGTGGGTCACATGGTCCTCTTCATCATTTGTCGCTGAAGATTGCAGCAGGGGATTAGAGGTCACTCCATCTCCAACATCTGATTTCCAAATTGCTGGCAGGAATCCGCAGGGGAGAAGCATGTCTCGATGCAAAACTCTCTCTCTGCCCTCTCCATCCTCTGGCGTGACAACATAGACTGGGATACTTTCGTCAGGCTGTTTGACAACAATATGAACAATGGGTTCCCACTAGGGGTGGGCGATATGCCTCAAAAATTATATCGTGATATTTCAGAGCGATATCACGATAACGATAAATTTCGTGATATAACCCAAAAAAAAAAAAAAGAAATCAAATTTATTTATTTGACAAAATTAATTTAACATGTTGCTTTGCAGTATTATAATTTTTTTTTAAACACCAAGGGTTAATTTGACTGAAATTACTTTATTTAGTAAAGTATTCAGTCAGTATAAAAATAAAAAATAAAAAAGATCTGTTATTTAGATTGAAAAAGTCTGCACAAAATATAATGGACTATCTTTAGGCTTTTAATACCTAGTAGTTCTTTGACATTCTTGTTAGGTCTAAATTGTTTTTAATTTTTAACTGGCTGTTTTTTATTGTTATTTTTTATTGTTTGTTTTATTTCTGTATTGTTCAGCACTTTGTGCACCTTCTGGCTGCTGAAAAGGGCTCTATAAATAAAGATTGATTGATTGATTGATAAACAAAAACCACCACAAAAACTAAAGTTCAGGTGTAGTTTCCTAAATCACTCTCCATGTAAAATATATTATTCTTTGTTTCTAAAGAGTGACACGGTCGAAAATTTGTTGACGGTCCCTAATGGCCCTTTTCCACCGGTCGGCTCGGGTCGGATGTTACGTCATATGTGCGTCGCAGAGACCCCCTTTCATCCTTTTCCACCGGATATTCCGTGCTGAGCCGCGCGAGATTTCCTGAGATTTTCGGGCTGGTTTCAGAGGGGTACCGAGGCGAGCTCACCCGCTCCGGAAGGAGGAAGGAGGAGACTCGAGCAGTTTTCACGGAAGCGAGGGACGCGATCACTGCAGGACTTTACATGATAAACACGGTAAAAACAATTATTATTTTTTAAATTTATAGCAAAGATGGGTCTTCAGCTGAACGTGTCCTTAATAAAATCACGTACTGCTCAAAACTGCAGGATTTTAAAAAGCAGGTTCGCCACGAGCAACACGCGGCGCGCGGGCGGCTTTATGTCTTTAAATGTAGCTCAATGAACAGATATAAAATATATTTCATAGCTGACTTTATAGTACGAGGGCTCCTGAGCTTAACCACGCTTTAATATTGTCACGTAGTGGTCAAATATGCTGCATTTAAAGTAGTTTCGCTTTGACTCCTTCCAAAACTGTGCTTGCACAACGAAAATAAATTATAAAAATTCGAATTTTATTTCAAATAACTCCAACAGGATACATTTCGTATATGAACATGTTGTGATCACACTAGATTTTTTTGAAAAATATCAGCTATGTGGTTTTTGATAGAATTGATAATATGTGATACAAAGTAGAAGGGAGAAAATTAATGGAGGTGTCTTTATGTCTATAAAACATTGAATTTTATTTCAAATAACTCCAACAGGATACATTTCGTATATGAACATGTTGTGATCACACTAGATTTTTTTGAAAAATATCAGCTATGTGGTTTTTGATAGAATTGATAATATGTGATACAAAGTAGAAGGGAGAAAATTAATGGAGGTGTCTTTATGTCTATAAAACATTGAATTTTATTTCAAATAACTCCAACAGGATACATTTCGTATATGAACATGTTGTGATCACACTAGATTTTTTTGAAAAATATCAGCTATGTGGTTTTTGATAGAATTGATAATATGTGATACAAAGTAGAAGGGAGAAAATTAATGGAGGTGTCTTTATGTCTATAAAACATTGAATTTTATTTCAAATAACTCCAACAGGATACATTTAGTATATGAACATGTTGTGATCACACTGTGTTGTTTAAAAAAAAAAAACAGTTTCTGGACTAAATTAATCACATTTTTCTTTTACAGTCAACAGAAGAAAATCGCCAGAATTCAACAACCTGTGTCATCTTCTGGAGGAAGACGTGAGACACCAGATGGAAATTTGTTACTTCTGTTTGTCACTTCAAACTTTTCCTATTAAACGTTATATTTTCTTAAGTGGTGTCCTCGAACATTCAATTTCCTAAACTTATTTTATAATGTGAAGTGTGTATTGTGTTTAAATCCATACTGGAAGTTAAGAGAACTTTCCATTTGCATTTGACCTTTAAAGAATCATAAGATAAAGATTATTAGAATCTGCTCAACTGTTATTACGTTATAAATTATTTGGTTCTAGGATGAAGTCATACAAAAAAAGTCAAAAATTAAAAGTGGCCAAAGTCCTTTGGACAGTTTAAAGTTAAAGAATTCACAGACCATCCATCTACCATCTACCATCTACCACCCAGCAGCAACTTTACCAGGGAGACACTGGCAGTTTCAAAGATCACAGTGTGATGTTTTAAATCAACTTTATTTATAAAGCACATTTTAAAAACCACAGGGTCAACCAAAGTGCTGTACAATAACATAAAAGACAAGTTAATTAAAAACTATAAAAAGCATACAAAAATAAATACATATACCAGTCTTACTGCAGGTGTGTTAACATGCCATAAAAGATAAGATCACGTGTTAAAAGCCAAGGAATAAATGTGTGTTTTTAAATAAGATTTAAAAAGTTTTGAGGACTGTCAGCAGCAACTGCTCAGCTGATCTGAGATCGGGGAGGGCAGGAAGGTTGAAGCAGCTCAGATAAATATGGTTTTGCAACTTTATCAAGCACCTTGTGCATAACTAAATAATAAAATATGCTTTAATACATCTTTATTGTAAAAATACTAAATTGGAAAATACATGGGTTTAAAGAAGGCAACAAGGTAGGATTATGAATTGGGTTTAAAGATTACAGCTCATGAGGTACTCATTATAGCATGACATCTCTTTCACAACATTCTGTCAAAGCCTTTATTGTGTTCTTCTTCTAGTGGTGGCTAGTACTGTAGTAAATAGCTTGAGGGAACACTACTGCCACCATGTGGTAAGACGAGTAGGATTCTGGACCCCGCCCACAGAAGGGGTACAAAAAAGCTGTGGAAACAGAACATAGATGTGACCCGACCCGAACTGAGCCGACCTGAGCCGATCCAACCCGAGCCGAGCCGAGCGGTGGAAAAGAGGCATTAGTGAACCATGACGTCTCTGAATAGGGGCAGACTCAGCGCGGCTGCCCGAAATCAGACTCCACGAGAGCAACGCACTGATGAAGACACGGAGCTCGAATATCCAACTTCCAACTTGAAAATAACTTCACTGTGGTTTTGTCTTGGTTCGTGGAGAGCCGCGCGTGTTTGTAGAGACAGTTTGCAGAGCGAGGGGAGACCAGCCCGCAGCGCGACTGCTCAGTGGGGTGGGGGGGCGGGTGGGGGCATTTGATCCTCTACCTGCTGTTCAGAGCAGCCAGGGGACAGAGCTGACATGACGCGCGGTTTGTTTTTATCATTTTAGCACCAGTACAGACTGGTGGAAGAGAGGTGCGCAGTTCAGTTTGAAGCGCTCGGTTGGGGGGCGGGGCGTCCTTACGTATCACGTCATGAAATTAGCATATCATGATATCTTTTTTTTGCCCGGGCAAGCTATTTTTACCGGTATTATCGTAAACAATATGATATGGCCCACCCCTAGTTCCCACTTGTCAGAAATCTTGTGTTTCTTTCTTAGACTTAGATTCCTTATAAGAACTCTGTCACCTACTTCCAAAGGCATGGCAGTCACTTTGGCATCCCAGCGCCTTTTGTTCAGCAACATTCTCTTCTCTGCATTTTTGGAGGCCAACTCATAAGCATGTTTAAGTCTTTTCTTTAGGTCTCTCACATACTGTGAATGTGTTTTGTGGTTGTAACCTTGAGGGCTGATGCCAAAACAAATGTCAATGGGGAGACGTGGTTCTCTGCCAAACATTAAAAGAAAAGGAGCTTCCCCAGTCACATCATTCCTGGTACAATTATAGGCGTGCACCAGAGGCCTAACATATTTTCTCCATTCTTCTTTCTTTTTGTCCTCCAGTGTCCCCAAGAGATCGAGCAGAGTTCTGTTAAATCTTTCTACTGGATTACCTCTAGGATGGTAAGGTGTAGTTCGAGATTTGGATATTCCGGCAAATTTGCAGAGTTCAGCCACAACTTCAGACTCAAAGCAGGCTCCCTGATCACTATGCAGCCGCCGGGGAAAACCATAGTGACTGATGAAGTTCTCCCACAACACAGCAGCAACAGTTTTTGCAGTCTGATCTCTGGTTGGATATGCCTGGGCATATTTGGTATAATGATCTGTTATCACCAAAATATTTCGAGTGTCTCTGGAGTCAGGTTCTAAAGATAAAAAATCCATGCAAACAAGTTCAAGAGGACCACTGACTTTGATGTTCACTAATTTAGATGCTCTCTGTACCCTTGCCTTTCTTCTCACACACCTTTCACAGGTTTTACACTTTGCCTCAATATACTTAGCCATTTTTGGCCAGAAAAATCTTGCTCTAGCAAGCTCAAGAGTTCTGTCTATGCCCATGTGCCCTGTCTCTGTATGGACACCTTCAAAAGCTCTTTCTCTGTGGCTGCTAGGCAGCACAAGCTGATTAAAAGTTCCACCTTTTTGGTTGCAAATTTTACGGTGTAGTACACCTTCTATCAAAACTAATTTTGACCTCTCACGCAGAAGTAAAGATACTTCTGACTCTTCAACCATGTTTAGTGTCATAGTATCAGGTTCATTTTCTAGAAGATGGATAACTCTAGCCAAAGAATGATCTTTTCTCTGTAAATGATACCAGTCCTCTCTAGACATTTCAGGCAATGCAGAAAGACCTGGCTCTAAGACTGGGTCTTCCAGATCCTCTGGGACAGCACCTTCATCACACAAGAGTGTCTCAACTGCAGGTATCTCACTATCCATTCCCTGCCTATCCTCTGCATCTGCAACATCGGTCACACCAAGGCACATGAACAAACTGTTCACTACTTCTCTATCCAAAACTTTAAACTCATCAGAGGATGGGCTGGCACGATCCAATAGGGTAGTGATTCTCCTGTCTATTTCTTGAGACTCATCATCATCTTGAGGTGGCTCGTGAGGCCTCCTGGAGAGCCCGTCAGCATCAACATTTTGTTGACCAGACTTGTAATGAATGTCAAAGTTGTACAATGACAGTGCTGCAAGCCACCTATGGCTTGTGGCATCAAGCTTAGCACTGGTCAACACGTACGTTAGAGGATTATTATCTGTCAGTACTTTGAAACTAGCCCCATACAAATAGTCATGGAACTTTTCACTGACTGCCCATTTAAGTGCGAGAAACTCTAACTTGTGCACAGGATAATTTCCTTCACTCTTAGAGAGACCACGACTTGCATAAGCTATCACTCTGGTCTGACCGTCCTGAACCTGATAAAGGGCTGCGCCTAAACCTGTCATGCTAGCATCTGTATGAAGCAGATAGGGGAGTTGCCAGTTGGAAAAAGCAAGCACAGGAGCTGATGTTAGCTTTTCAATGATGAGCTCAAATGCAGTTTGACACATAGGGGTCCATCTGTCCCCAAGTGGATGTGACTGTTTACGGGGCCAGTGGCTAGAATTTTTATGCCTAGGGCTCCAGTCTCCTTTCAACAAATCATTCAGAGGTCTAACCACTTTGGCATAATCCCTAACAAAGCGTCTGTAATAGCCGGTGAAACCTAAGAATGACCGCAGCTCCTTAACTGTTTGAGGTCGAGGCCATTCTTTTACAGCAGCTACCTTTTCTGGATCAGGTTCTATCCCCTGTGCAGATATCACATGCCCCAAATACTTCACCGAAGTCTGAAAGAATTTGCATTTGGAAAGGGACAGTTTGAGACCAAAATCTGCAATGCGTTGGAGGACCTTCATTAGTCTCTCCTCATGTTCTTCAACCGAACTTGAGAATATGATAAGATCATCTAAGAAGGCAACAACCTCTTGGAGGTTAATTCCTTCCATCACTTTCTCCAT
This sequence comes from Garcialebias charrua, assembly GCA_038048925.1. NCBI lineage: Eukaryota > Metazoa > Chordata > Actinopteri > Cyprinodontiformes > Rivulidae > Garcialebias > Garcialebias charrua. Next base: position 26,048 of record JBBPBX010028052.1, read on the forward strand.
AGTTCGTTGAAATGTGGCTGGGGCGTTAGTTAAACCTTGTGGCATTCTGCGGAACTGCCAGGTACCAAAGGGCGTAGTAAACGCTGTCTTTGGTCGATCTGCAGGTTCAACATCCAGCTGATAATACCCACTCTTAAGATCCAGCACAGTGAACCACTTTGAACCTGACAATAGGGAAAATGTCTCCTCTATGCGAGGTAATGGGTAGGCGTCTTTCTTAGTTAAATTGTTCAGTCTGCGATAATCCACCACCATTCGCAACTCTCCATTCTTTTTGCGGACTAGAACAACTGGAGAGGCATAGGGACTATGAGATTCTTCTATTACACCTGTAGTCAGAAGATCTTGAAGATGCCGTTTTAAGTCATTGAAGTCTGCAGGTGAGACACGTCTTGTCCTCTCTTTGAACGGCACATGATGTTCTAGTTCAATATGGTGAGAGACACCTGCAACGCTACCAACATCTAGATCATGCCTAGAAAAAGCACTAGCAACTTCAGTGTTGACTCTACGTTGTATGTGTTCTTTTAAATGGGGTGATATAGGGCTGTCACCAAAGTCAAGATTGAGAGTTTCAATTGTTGGTGCTACTTTTGCATCACTAGCTACCAAAAAGGAATGTGCTTGGGGAACCTCAGCATCTGACGAAATGTCTGGTCTGCTGGATGTGATAGGCACAGCCCAGTCAATGGGAGAGCACTCAGCAATGAGAGTTTTTGGATACAAAGTTATGTCACGTTCTGAAATGTTTTTAACAGCTAGGCGGAACTTATTGTGGGATTCAGACTTTACCTCCACAATCTGATCATAAACTATTAAGCCTCCTGGCATAGGGGCTTCCTCTGCACCACCTATAAGAGCTTGAAACACACCATTTCCCTGCTTAGAATGGCAGATACCATTTAAAGTGTATAACTCACCACTCTTTAGGTGTACAGGTACTTTGCTGCTGAGTGTGACACGGAGAACTTTTGCACTCTTTGTTTGAGAATGTGTCAACTCATGACACTCGGCATAAGCCATTACCCAATTGGCCTGAATGGGCAAAGTTTCTAAAAAATTTTCCCCACCCATCTTTTTCAAATCACATGTCATTAGACGCAAGACATTTGTACCAACAAGAAGAGGGTACTCATTGTTGTAGGCCTGGTCTGGACTGACTAAAGCTAAGATGTGATAGCCTTGGCCCATTCCACATGCATCTTTTGGAAACTGAACCTCCACCTCTACATATCCCACATAAGGGACCTTTTGCCCCGCTGCTCCTTCAATTTCGAGTGCCCCTTTAATAGAGAATAACTGTCTGTGGGAAAGGTAATGCGAGTAAAATGACTGAGATATTATGGTCACTTGTGACCCAGTGTCAATAATACATTTGCACTGAGCTCCATCCAACCACGCTTCACTGTCACACGGTTTCCCCACCAGTCCAACGGGTATCTGAGGGAGTTTTGTTGCATGGGATGACTCTGTAATATTCTGATTCAAAACAAGGGAACTAGTCTGACTTTGGGCCCCTGCCTGTTCCATAGCAGGAGCCCTTACATTGTTTAAAGCCAAGTTGGGCAAAGAGGTTTTGTGTTGTGGGTTTTGTGTGAATTGATTCTGCCTGGTTTGATGTCTCTCACACAGTTTCTGTTGCACCAGGACAGCATTGGTTGGATTGGTGCATTGTGGCAACAAATGAGCGTCGTCTCCACAGTTATAACAAAACTTTCCAACTTTTGTGAGATTTGCTGCTTCTGGGGCTGCTGAAGTTGCAGGACTGCCTTTAGTTCTTTGGTGAAGCTTCCATGTTGGTTTCTCTTCGTTGGAAGGATGAGGATGCTTAGCAGGCACGTTTCTCTGAAGTTCAGCTTCCAACTGCCTGATCTTCTCTTCCAGTTGTTCTCTAGAATAGACATCTGGTCCTAGAGGGAGAGTGTTGCTAGAGGGCTCTGAGGCGTCACTAGTGAAATGAGTCCTGGTATGGATCTTGGTTGAGCTTGCCCCCATATGTCGCTTTCTCCTCATTTCCTTTAAATGGGTCTCTTTTTCATATGTTCTTATTTTGAACAGTAGTTCTGAAAATGTCAAAATGGTATGTGGGCTATGAGCTGACTCTTTCAGACGCAGTGTAGTTATTAAGGAATCATCCCAACAGCCTCGGAGGAACTGCTTTAATAATTGAGAGTCAAAGTCCTTCTTAGCCACACCGTTGCTTTCTACAACTTCCTGCAGCAGAGTTTGAAGTCGACGGAGGTAGTCAGATGCATTCTCCCCACTGTTCTGATGTGTCTCTAGAAACTGAATATACAGCTCTTCCCCTCCTGTAACATTACCATATGCTTTCTCTAATTCTTGAAGATAAGCACTTGGTGTGGCTTGAGCTCCAATGAAAAGAGCCACATTTAAAGCAGGGGTAAGTAAGCTATCGAGTATCATACGGCGCTGCTGCCCTTCCGACAGGCTAATGTCGTTTATCACTTGCTTAGCTCGAAGCCGCCATATGCTAAAATCTTCTTCTGCCGGAGGTTTTGGAGAGTTGCCAGAGAAAAGCCTTAGCTCTCTTGAAAGAGGCTGGTGCACTGGTGAGTCATGTTTTACAATATGTTCTACTATAACCTTTTTGACATCAGCAGGCAGAGGGTTGATTAATACAGTCTCATTTGCTGCCTGTGTATGATTTGAGGTATGGTTCTCATCATCTGTGACAGCTGGTCTTAAATGGGTAATGGGCTGGGTTTTGAGTGCAGATGCTGGAGTTGATGATACAGGTTTTCTTTCATCATGTTTTCCACAAATGTGACTTGCAGCTACCTGGCTTATTGTAGCAGGGTCCATGTTATATGTTAGGGCCAACTTGTGAACTTGTTCCTGAAAACTCATTGTCATGTTACCAATGGCACGTGCAAGAGGAACTACTTCCTGACTGAATGACTCATTTTCACATTTAAGGGAGCAGTAATCATCAATCTGTACAACCTCCCATAATGAATCAACAACTGAGTACTCACAGTCCAACAACAGAGGAGTAATACCTTCGCCAAACTGGCACAAAATGGAATCAGAGAGACTGTCAATGAATTGCACTTTGATAACATCATCAAGTGCTAAAAAGACCCGTTTTACATCATCCAGTTTAGTTGTAGCTGGGACACCTTTAAGAATTACAGTGCACTCAGGATCAAAACCATATATTTCACAAAGCTCCATTTTAAACTTAGATGTTGACCTGGGAAAATATAGTTTGTTCGACAATATTAGAGACAAGATGAATGCCTTTCAAGTCCCTGTTCGGGCGCCAATTTTTGTAACCAAATAATAGGAGTTACTCGGGTTCAGATAGCAGTTTACTATCAGCCAGTTATGTTTATTGCAAGATTACTGGACTGAAACACATCCAACTTTGTCTCAACTCGGTCATACAGTTTTCTAATAAATAAATAAACCAACAACAACAATAAATAAATAAATAAATAAATAAAACCTTCACTCCAAACATGAGTGAAACATATTCATTGTGCTCGTTTCATTTAAACACACTTCTGAACTGTGTGGGACAAATTATATTTGTCTCAGTAGCAAGTCCTCTCTTGATAGAAAAAATAAAATTATTAGAAGCTGGCCAGCAAAACAAAACAAAAATAATTGTTCATATAGAGCTCTATATTTGAGTGTGTGTGTCTGATGCGTACGAACAGACAGATGAAAGAGGTTGTCCTGGCTGGGATGGTGGCCCAGAATGACGATGGCAGGCAGTGTCCGACACGAACAACTCAGCGGCCTCTCTCTCTTTCTCCACAGGCACAGGACTCAGAAGCACCTTCTCAGAGTTCCTTTCTCCAATATTGGCCACAATGATGCACTAGCAGGAAAACATCATATATCAGGCATAAAGAAGTCAGGTGATAGGCAGAAGGACGGCAGAGACTAGCAGGTCTCTGCTCTCCAACGGTTCTGATCTCCAAAGCCCAGGAGTTGCCATAGCAACGGCAGTTGGAGCAGTGAGCTCCATTTTAAAACAGCAGTTAACATTCTTTATCAAGCATATAACTCCATAAAATAATAACCACCTTATGAACATAGCTGAATATTAAATATTTCACTTAACACGACAACTTGACAGTAATTTTAACACAATACCCACAGTAAAACAGGAGTTTGGTTTCTAAACAACATTACTGCCTTAGCGACGACTTAGTACATAAAATTAGAACACATATGACATTACAAATCTCCAGTAATGCTCACCTAGCAGGAAAACATCATATATCAGGCATAAAGAAGTCAGGTGATAGGCAGAAGGACGGCAGAGACTAGCAGGTCTCTGCTCTCCAACGGTTCTGATCTCCAAAGCCCAGGAGTTGCCATAGCAACGGCAGTTGGAATGCTGCCGTAAAGTAATGTCGTACTTTGCTCTTAAAGAGACACTACCCATAAAGTAAAAACAATACAGAAAAGCAAATAACACAGAATAAACAAATAAAATCCAGCTGGGTTACATTAACACACAGTAGTTGAAGTCGGAGCTCCGGTTTTATTTCTGATTTGACCATGTTCTCTGTAAAACAAACCTCTGTGAAGAAGACAGAAGCTGCAGGAGAGTATGTGGACCAGCTTCAGCCTGCAGCAAAGGAACGTTATTTGGATAAAATACAGATAATTGGCAGCTAAGAAGACCCATACCGGCTGTCCAACATGTCAGAAGATGAGAAGACCTTACCAGCTGTGACCTACGCAGACATTGTGAATTATTTGGTGTTTGGTGATTTATATTTAATTTGTGTGTGTACATATAAATATATTTTGGGTGTGTTTTTAAACACACACTAGCTATGTATTCTTATTGTAAATGTATGTGACTCATCACATCAGTCTGAGGATTGAAGCAAATTTTGTCAAAATGATCTTAGATCCCTGTTTTTTAAGCTACATTTGATCCCTGGATCAACCAGATCTGAGCGGTTCCAGAGAGCAATGCCTTGATTTTCCTTATTAATCCAGACTAAATGTGTAAATGTGTGTTTCAGTTCATCTTATAGAAGCTCTGTGCAGAACTACCTCAATACATATTTTTTAAATAAACATGTGAAGTACAATGATGGCTGACAAGTGTTATTCAAAATTTTCAACTCTTGTACAGTGTTTCAACACAAATTATATAAATAACAGCTACTCTATGAATCTAATTACAGTAAGAACTTTGAGGTGCATTCTGCAGACATTTATCTTTTAAGATAATAGTACGAATGGTTGTCTTTATATAGACCTTTTTTACCTTATAACTACTTTGAGTTTGGCAGAATATTTTCTAGTCAATACAAAAAGTGCACAAACAAAATGGTTAATGATACATAATGTCATTTATTCTGTTTAAAAGAGAGGTTTTCTAAATCGACGTGAGCTATACAGTATCAGCACCACTATGTGAAACATATGTTGTAATATGTAAGTCGTCTTGTTTGCTCACGTCTGTGTGATATCCATTACAGAAAAAGCATAATCAAAATTACATTCATCAAATCAATACATAAACTAATGATATAGTAATTCATGCTCAAATCAAAAAGGCGTTCAATACAGGATCAACTGGACTTTATTTGTTACTAATAAAGTCCAGTTGATCCTGTATTGAACGCCTTTTTTGATTTTATCATGTCCTGGACGACTGAGAATCTTCACCAGCATCATGCTCAAATAAAGAGTGCAGTGAATGAAAAATCATGTCTGCCCCATATTTGCAAAAACAACTTCAAAGTAAAGGTGGAACAATGTAAAATAAAAAAGGTTCACATCAGCTATCACTCTTCTATCCACTTGTTCTTTTTACAATTCATGCAGCTACTCATAACCCACCAAAGGTGATTAACCAAGGCACAGCACACAAAGCCAATCATATCGATTAATGCAACTTTTTCTGGATATCTACATGTTTGAAAATCGATAGGTAGAAGAGGGCCATTCAAGATTGTGTATTTTTGTCTAACACAGCCTATGACACGTTCAACATGGATTCTAACATGTGCTATTTGCCATGTTTTTTTTAGTTCTTTTTTGTCGTCGGTTGAAGCGTTCAGCTGCCAGATGTCATCCCACCATCAGCACCAACTGCTACAGACTTCTCTGCAGCACACGTCTTCAGTGAAGGCACCCAGTCTGCATCATCCTTGCTGTACAATGGAGCACGTCTGCCTAAGAAAAGAAAAAACATAATAAAATAAAAATTACTTAAATGAAGTTGTAAATAATTGGTGTGTTCATATGCATATGAATTTCAAAACAGGATTTACAACATAGCACCGGATTGTCAGTTGTCAAACAACACAAGAACAGTTAATTTAGGTTATTGTATGTGCTTCTTACATATTTAGTGTTTGTACGTATTTTTTGCTTTTCAACTTGAGAGCTAGGTGTGTAGTTTATCATGACAGTGCTCTTGTCATGCATGACAGTGACATGACACTCATGACAGTGCTCTTGTCATGAGTGTCATGTGCTCTTATGAATTTTGAATAATCAGCATAAACAACTCAACAACTGAAAGCTTTGTTAAGCTTTCAGTTGTTGAGTTGTTTATGCTATTTGTAAAATAACAAATAACTCAACAAAAAAATTTAACGTTCCATGTACATTTTATGCAGCACAGTTAAAGGATTGTAATAATAATAATAATTAAAGCTGCAAGCAGCATTGAGGCCCTCGCAGCTTAGCGCCGCTCCGGCCTTATTGTGTCGACCATGGGACCTCCAGCTGGTCTGCTCGGTCACCATCTCGAACTCTCTCATGCCCATCCAGCACCCGTTTGCCAAGAACAGTTAGCGAATAACAACAATATATACGTGTTTAGAAGTGCTGACAGATGACACACAGTAAATGTGGAACAGATCAGATGATCTAGCAATGAGATGTAACAGTTTGAAAAATAATGTATGGGGCGCACTGGAGTTATCTGTTAAACCACAGTATCAATGTGTGTTGAAGTGCTCACTGATGATGTACAATAAATCTGGTAAATATCGGATGATGTATAACTGAGATATAACAGTTTGAATAATCTAGGGGACGCACTTGAGTCAAATGTTAGCCCACCATATCAATGTGTCCACGAGGGCTCACTGATGATGCACAATAAATCTGGTTTAGATCGGATGATGTATCACTAAGATATAACGATTTGAATAATCTAAGGGGCGCTCTGGAGTCATATGTTAAACCACAATATCAATGTGTCCACGAGGGCTCACTGATGATGCACAATAAATCTGGTTTAGATCGGATGATGTATCACTGAGATATAACGATTTGAATAATCTAGGGGGCGCTCTTGAGTCATATGTTAAACCACAATATCAATGTGTCCACAAGGTCTCACTGATAAAGCATAGTAAATCTCGTGCAGATCGGATAATGTATCACTGAGATATAACTGTAGTAATAATATAGGGGGCGCTATGGAGTAAAAATTTACATACCATTATCAATGTGTATAGAAGTGTTCACTGATGAATCACAATAAATCTCGTGCAGATCGGATAATGTATCACTAAGATATAACTGTAGTAATAATATAGGGGGCGCTATGGAGTAAAAATTTACATACCATTATCAATGTGTGTCGAAGTGTTCACTGATAAAGCACAATAAATCTCGTGCAGATCGGATAATGTATCACTAAGATATAACTGTAGTAATAATACAGGGGGCGCTATGGAGTAAAAATTTACATACCATTATCAATGTGTGTAGAAGTGTTCACTGATGAATCACAATAAATCTCGTGCAGATCGGATAATGTATCACTAAGATATAACTGTAGTAATAATATAGGGGGCGCTATGGAGTAAAAATTTACATACCATTATCAATGTGTGTCGAAGTGTTCACTGATAAAGCACAATAAATCTCGTGCAGATCGGATAATGTATCACTGAGATATAACTGTAGTAATAATATAGGGGGCGCTATGGAGTAAAAATTTACATACCATTATCAATGTGTGTCGAAGTGTTCACTGATAAAGCACAATAAATCTGGTTCAGATCGGATGATGTATCACTGAGATATAACTATAGAAATAATGTAGGGGGCGCACTTGAGTCAAATGTTAGCCCACCATATCAATGTGTCCACAAGGGCTCACTGATGATGCACAATAAATCTGGTTCAGATCGGATGATGTATCACTGAGATATAACTATAGAAATAATGTAGGGGGCGCACTTGAGTTAAATGTTAGCCCACCATATCAATGTGTCCACAAGGGCTCACTGATGATGCACAATAAATCTGGTTCAGATCGGATGATGTCTCACTGAGATATAACAGTTTGAATAATCTAGGGGGCGCTCTGGAGTCATATGTTAAACCATAATATCAATGTGTCCACAAGGTCTCACTGATGATGCACAATAAATCTCGTGGAGATCGGATGATGTTTCACTGAGATATAACTCTAGTAATAATATAGGGGGCGCTATGGAGTAAAAATTTACACAACATTATCAATGTGTGTCGAAGTGTTCGTTGATAAAGCACAATAAATCTCGTGCAGATCGGATAATGTATCACTAAGATATAACTGTAGTAATAATTTAGGGGGCGCTATGGAGTAAAAATTTACATAACATTATTAATGTGTGTAGAAGTGTTCACTGATAAAGCACAATAAATCTCGTGCAGATCGGATAATGTATCACTAAGATATAACTGTAGTAATAATATAGGGGGCGCTATGGAGTAAAAATTTACATAACATTATCAATGTGTGTAGAAGTGTTCACTGATGATGCACAATAAATCTGGTTCAGATCGGATGATGTATCACTGAGATATAACAGTTTGAATAATCTAGGGGGCGCTCTGGAGTCATATGTTAAACAACAATATCAATGTGTCCACAAGGTCTCACTGATTATGCACAATAAATCTGGTTCAGATCGGATGATGTATCACTGAGATATAACTATAGAAGTAATGTAGGGGGCGCACTTGAGTCAAATGTTAGCCCACCATATCAATGTGTCCACAAGGGCTCACTGATGATGCACAATAAATCTGGTTCAGATCGGATGATGTATCACTGAGATATAACTATAGAAATAATGTAGGGGGCGCACTTGAGTTAAATGTTAGCCCACCATATCAATGTGTCCACAAGGGCTCACTGATGTTGCACAATAAATATGGTTCAGATCGGATGATGTCTCACTGAGATAAAACAGTTTGAATTATCTAGGGGGCGCTCTGGAGTCATATGTTAAACCATAATATCAATGTGTCCACAAGGTCTCACTGATGATGCACAATAAATCTCGTGGAGATCGGATGATGTTTCACTGAGATATAACTCTAGTAATAATATAGGGGGCGCTATGGAGTAAAAATTTACACAACATTATCAATGTGTGTCGAAGTGTTCACTGATAAAGCACAATAAATCTCGTGCAGATCGGATAATGTATCACTAAGATATAACTGTAGTAATAATATAGGGGGCGCTATGGAGTAAAAATTTACATAACATTATCAATGTGTGTAGAAGTGTTCACTGATAAAGCACAATAAATCTCGTGCAGATCAGATAATGTATCACTAAGATATAACTGTAGTAATAATATAGGGGGCGCTATGGAGTAAAAATTTACATAACATTATCAATGTGTGTAGAAGTGTTCACTGATGAATCACAATAAATCTCGTGCAGATTGGATAATGTATCACTGAGATATAACTGTAGTAATCCAATAAAAAAGTAACTTCCTGTTCTGAGGGGGCGGGGCTTCGATGACATCACAACATGACCACAGAGGATCGTCGGGCATTCAACAGGGATGACTCATGCCAAGTTTTGTACATTTTAGTCTTTCAATGTGAAAGTTATAGCGGTTTGAAATTTATGGCGTGAAACGCAAGTTTGAGGCCTGGCCACGCCCCTTTAGCATAAACGAAAACGCAAGCTTTTGATAACTTTTATTGTCCAATGTGTTAAGGGCATATTGACCAAGTTTGAAGGCAATCCTTCAAAATCCCTAAGAGGAGTTTGTTTAAATATGTAATTCAAAAACGCCGGAAAATGACCTTTGACCAAAAATGGCCGACTTCGTGTTTGTTTTTGAACAGTGCTCCAAGAGAGTTTTTCGTAGATCCTGAGAAGATACATATATTCACCGAGTTTCAGAATAATCGGGCCAAAAATGGCTTGGGGCTGATGTTTTTAAATATTCTAGGGGGCGCTGTGGCGTCTATATGCTAATTAGCATAGACACCTGTTCAAGGAGTGGGCAATGATCGATCATACTGATTTTGGTACTCCTCGGATCAAATCTGTGGATTTTAGAACCAAACGTATGGTGATGGCGTTATGTCTTACTTGCGAAAACCCTCTGGCACCAATGTTGTACAATAAATGGTAAGGCGGCCATTTTGGAACGATGACCAAATTTTCACCCCTTTTTGGCCGTTTACAGCCTCCGCATTTGAACGAACTCCTCCTATGAATTTCGCTCGATTTGGTTCAAACTTGGCCAGTTTCTTCATAAGGCACGGGGGAACAAACGATATCAAAATTGTGCGTTTTCATGAATGCTGAAGGGGCGGGGCCAGACGTCAAAGTTGGACATCTCGCCATGAAAAACGAAACGCTTACAGCTCTTACACGAAAAAAGTCTAATACATCAAACCTTCAGTTATTGACCCACATCCGGTCCCCCGCAAAACTGTATGGTCAAATCATGACATCACTTAAGCCACGCCCCCTGACAACAGGAAGTGTAAAGTTTTACGTTGAACGGTCCATATCGGACCCCTGTTACCTAAT
>JBBPBX010028053.1:0-36845 GCA_038048925.1 Garcialebias charrua
CCAATCAGTCAATCGGTTTACATATTAAGCCTTGTTACATTGTGTTCTTTTTGTATATTCAAAATAAAAAATAAAATAAAATAAAAATGTGTTAAAAATAATAATAAACCGTCCAGAGCACTTTAATTAACTTTGTTGGGTTTTGTAGATATTAGTATGAAAATCTTTGCATTTGTGCATTTTTTTCCTGTGACCAAATGTCTGTTTTAAGTTACGTACATGTAAAAGGGCGGTCAGAAAACAAACAAACAAAAATGTTGCAGTCAGAGCTAGTTACTATGTTTAACTTTTGGAAACTTGGAAACTTTCAAAAATACTGTGTATTGTGTCAAATACTTATTTCATGCAAAAAAATGCAAATTATATATTTAAAAATCATCCTTCCATCCATCCATTATTTTTACTTGCTTCTTCTGTTTAGGGTCACTGGTGCCCATATCCAGCAGTCATTGTGCAAGAGGTGGGGTACACTCTGGAAAGGTAATAATAATACAGTACTTTATAATAATTATACTTTATAACCCTCTAAACATTTTGTGGTTAAGATTTTGGAATGCAAGTCTGATACTAATGGGGCCCTTAGTATCAACAAGTGCTCAGTTCATTCCTCGAGAGCATTTGAAGTTGAACTGTCTTAAACTGAAATGTAAACAGACTTGGAGGAATCCATCCATTTCCATCCATCCATTTTCGTCCGCTTATCCAGGGTCGGGTTGCGGGGGTAGCAGCCTAAGTAGGGAGGCCCAGACTTCCCTCTCCCCAGCCACTTGAAGCAGCTCCTCTGGGGGAATCCCAAGGCGTTCCCAGGCCAGCCGAGAAACATAGTCCCTCCAGCGTGTCCTGGGTCTTCCTCTGGGTCTCCTCCCGGTGGGACATGCCCGGAACACCTCACCAGGGAGGCGTCCAGGAGGCATCCTAACCAGATGCCCGAGCCACCTCAACTGGCTCCTCTCGATGTGGAGAAGCAGCGGCTCTACTCCGAGTCCCTCCCGGATGACTGAGCTTCTCACCCTATCTCTAAGGGAGAGTCCAGACACCCTGCGGAGAAAACTCATTTCAGCCGCTTGTATCCGAGATCTCGTTCTTTCGGTCACAACCCAAAGCTCATGACCATAGATGAGGGTGGGAACGTAGATCGATCGGTAAATTGAGAGCTTTGCCTTTCGACTCAGCTCTCTCTTCACCACGACAGACCGGTACAGCGCCCGCTTCACTGCGGATGCTGCACCTATCCGCCTATCGATCTCACGCTCCAGTTTTCCCTCATTCGTGAACAAGACCCCGAGATACTTAAACTCCTCCACTTGGGGCAGGACCTCCTCCCCGACCCGGATTTTCCGGCTCAAGACCATGGCCTCGGATTTGGAGGAACTGATCCTCATCCCGGCCGCATCACACTCGGCTGCAAACCGCTCCAGCGAAAGCTGTAGATCACGATCTGATGAAGCCAATAGGACCACATCATCTGCAAAAAACAGAGAAGCGATTCTAAGGCCACCAAAACGGATCCTCTCAACACCTTGGCTGCGCCTAGAAATTCTGTCCATAAAAGTTATGAACAGAATCGGTGACAAAGGGCAACCTTGGCGGAGTCCAACTCTCACTGGAAACGAGCCTGACTTACTGCCGGCAATGCGGACCAAGCTCTGACACCGGTCGTACAGGGACCTAACAGCCCATATCAATGGGCCTGGTACCCCATACTCCCGGAGTACCCCCCACAGAACCCCCCGAGGGACGCGGTCGAATGCCTTTTCCAAGTCCACAAAGCACATGTAAACTGGTTGGGCAAACTCCCACGCACCCTCCAGGACCCTGCTGAGGGTGTAGAGCTGGTCCAGTGTTCCACGACCAGCACGAAAACCACATTGCTCCTCCTGAATCCGAGGTTCGACTATCCGACGGACCCTCCTCTCCAGAACCCCTGAATAGACCTTACCAGGGAGGCTTAAGAGTGTGATCCCCCTATAGTTGGAACACACCCTACGGTCCCCCTTTTTGAATAGGGGAACCACCACCCCAGTCTGCCAATCCAAGGGAACTGCCCCCGATGTCCACGCGATATTGCAGAGTCGCGTAAGCCAACACAACCCCACAACATCCAGAGCCCTAAGGAACTCAGGGCGAATCTCATCCACCCCCGGAGCCCTGCCACCGCGGAGCTTTTTAACCACCTCGGTGACCTCAGCACCAGAGATTGGAGAGCCCGACCCAAAGTCCCCAGGCTCCGCTTCCTCAGTGGAAGACGTGCCAGTAGGATTGAGGAGGTCTTCGAAGTATTCCGCCCACCGACTCACAACATCCCGAGTTGAGGTCAACAGCACGCCATCCCCACCATAAATGGTGTTGGTCGCGTACCGCTTTCCCCCCCTGAGACGCCGGATGGTGGACCAGAATCGCCTCGAAGCCGTACGGAAGTCATTCTCCATGGCCTCTCCGAACTCCTCCCACGCCCGAGTTTTTGCCTCAGCAACCACCCGAGCCGCATGCCGCTTGGACTGTCGGTACCTATCTGCTGCTTCCGGGGTCCCACAGGCCAAAAAGGCCCAATAGGACTCCTTCTTCAGCATGACAGCATCCCTCACCGCCGGTGTCCACCACCGGGTTCGAGGGTTGCCACCACGACAGGCACCAACAACCTTGCGGCCACAACTCTGATAAGCTGCCTCGACAATAGAGGCGCGGAACATGGCCCACTCGGACTCAATGTCCCCCGCCTCCCTCGGAACGTGTTCAAAGCTCTCCCGGAGGTGGGAGTTAAAGCTCCGTGTTACGGGAGACTCTGCCAGACGTTCCCAACAGACCCTCACAATACGTTTGGGTCTCTCAGGTCTGACCGGCATCCTCCCCCACCATCGGAGCCAATGGAGGAATCCATATCAGACTCAATCTAGAAAAGGATCATTAAGAACATTTACTCATCCTACATCTGTCTGAGACATGCTGTAATTCAATTCAAGATGGTACATCGGCTGCACTTGTCCAAAGACAAGTTGTCCAATATCAAAGCCAACCTGGACCCTGCATGTAATCATTGTATACAAACTCCAGCTACACTCCTGCATACATTCTGGACCTGTACCGAATGGCAGACCTTTTGGCAATCTATTTTTGACAACCTCTCTGGGATATGTGGCAAAACTGTACACCCATCACCACTCATCTCACTGTTTGGGATGGTCCCTGTGGATACGTCCTTCAGCAAATATGAGAAAGATGGGATTGCTTTTGGCTCTTTTCTGACAAGAAGAATGTGTATTGTTCAATTACACAATCCCCCCCCCCCTACACATACACACACACACACACACACACACACACATGCACACACACACACACACACAAACTTACCGTAAACACCGGTGTATAATACGCACTTTTATTGCTCATTTGAATGTCCTGCGTATTATACACCGAAGCGTATTATCTACAGATTTTTTCCCATATTTTTAGACCCATTTTTGGCTCTGATTCGCTGTTTTTCATTTTGGCCTAAAAATGGTGCAGTACCAGTTTCGGCCGCTATGGGCGCTAATGCACCCTGTAGTCTGTTTACCTGCAGACTGTACCTGGAGGCGTATCCTGGCGCCATCTAGTGGCCATAAAAAAGACTGTCACGGCAGCGCGTATTATACACCGAAGCGTATTATCTACCGATTTTTCTGATTTATTTCCAAATATTGGCCAAAGCGTATTATACACCAGAGCGTATTATACACCGGTGTTTACTACATGTAAAGTGTGGTCAGAAAACAAACAAACAAAAATGTTGCAGTCAGAGCCATTTACTATCTTAAACTTTTGGAAACTTTCAGAAATACAGTACTGTACTGTGTATTGTATCAAATACTTGTTTCATGCAAAAAAAAAAGCAAAAGATCTATTTAAAAACCATCCATCCATCCATTATATTTACAAGGTTTTTCCTTTTAGGGTCACTGGTGCCCATATTGAGCAGTCATTGTGCAAGAGGCAGGGGACACCCTGGACATGTAATAATAATTGTTTATAATAATAATAATACTTTTAAAGCACTTTAAAACAACTACAGCTGCAACAAAGTGCTGTTCACATAAAATCATGAACATTTAAACACAAGAAATATAAAACAGTCAAAACATTAAGATAAAAAAACAATGCAGAGAAAATTCATTCTGTCATACAGTAAAAATGTGTTTTTAAAAGATTTTTAAAAATGGACAGTGAAGGGGATTGTCTGATAGGAAAAGGGAGATCATTCCACAGTCTTGGAGCTGCAACAAAGAAAGCTCTGTCCCCTCTGAGCCTCCGTTTGGACCTCGGCACCTCAAGGAGCCGCTTGGACCGTCGGTACCTATCTGCTGCTTCCGGGGTCCCACAGGCCAAAAAGGCCCAATAGGACTCCTTCTTCAGCCTGACAGCATCCCTCACCGCCGGTGTCCACCACCGGGTTCGAGGGTTGCCACCACGACAGGCACCAACAACCTTGCGGCCACAACTCTGATAAGCTGCCTCGACAATAGAGGCACGGAACATGGCCCACTCGGACTCAATGTCCCCCGCCTCCCTCGGAACGTGTTCAAAGCTCTCCCGGAGGTGGGAGTTAAAGCTCCGTCTTACGGGAGACTCTGCCAGACGTTCCCAGCAGACCCTCACAATACGTTTGGGTCTGCCAGGTCTGACCGGCATCCTCCCCCACCATCGGAGCCAACTCACCACCAGGTAGTGGTCAGTGGACAGCTCCGCCCCTCTCTTCACCCGAGTGTCCAGGACATGCGGCCGCAGATCAGATGAGACGACAACAAAGTCGATCATCGAACTGCGACCTAGGGTGTCCTGGTGCCAAGAGCACATATGTACACCCTTATGCCTGAACATGGTGTTCGTTATGGACAATCCATGACGAGCACAGAAGTCCAACAACAAAACACCACTCGGGTTCAGATCAGGGGGGCCGTTCCTCCCAACCACACCCCTCCAGGTCTCACTGTCATTGCCCACGTGAGCGTTGAAGTCCCCCAGCAGAACAAGGGAGTCCCCAGGAGGCGCACTCTCCAATACCCCCTCCAAGGACTCCAAAAAGGGTGGGTAATCTGCGCTGCCGTTTGGCGCATAGGCACAAACAACAGTCAGAGCCCGTCCCCCCACACGTAGGCGAAGGGAGGCTACCCTCTCGTTCACCGGGGTGAACCCCAACGTACAGGCACCAAGATGGGGGGCAACAAGTATGCCCACTCCTGCTCGGCGCCTCTCACCAGGGGCAACTCCAGAGTAGAAGAGTGTCCAACCCCTCTCAAGGAAACTGGTTCCAGAGCCAGAGCCATGCGTTGAGGTGAGTCCGACTATTTCTAGCCGGAACCTCTCAACCTCACACACTAGCTCAGGCTCCTTCCCCACCAGAGAGGTGACATTCCATGTCCCAATGGCCAGCTTCTGTAGCCGAGGATCAGACCGCCAGGGTCCCCGCCCTCGGCCACCACCCATCCCACATTGCACCCGACCCCTTTGGCCCCTCCCATAGGTGGTGAGCCCATGGGAAGGGGGACCCACGTCTCCTCTTCGGGCTGTGCCCGGCCGAGCTCCATGGGTGAAACCCCAGCCACCAGGCGCTCGCCAACGTGCCCCACCTCTGGGCCTGGCTCCAGAGTGGGGCCCCGGTGACCCGCGTCCGGGCGAGGGAACATTTTGTCCACATTACTTTTATTATGTGACTTTTAATAATTTTAATAATTTTATTACCTGACTATATGATTGTTTTGTTGTGTGTACAGCACTGTGGGTGTTTAAAGTGCTCTATAAATTAAGCTGGTATGGTATGGTATGGTATGGTATGGTATTAACATAAGAGATCACTCAATGAATGTACTCCCCTCAAAACTCAGGTGTCAAAAGCTGTATCAGTTACTGAGGGAGTAAACATATGATTTGACACGTGCCAAAAATAGTAACTCTGTAGAGTTAAATGCCCTCCTGAACTGATTTCAAATCTTAACTGCCCAGATAACAATTGGGTTAGAAGTGTGGGCTGATATTTACTGTTTAAAAGACAGTTGAGAGCAGAGTAATGCAGAGGAGGAGCTGGATCTAATAGACCCTTTGCCAGTTGACGTCATCGCGCATGCGCACTCGCATTTTTCCAGAATTTTCCGGAAGCTGGGGGAGCGCGTCAATTCCACTCTAGTGTATTCATTACTGCCAATGGTTGCGGTGGGGAAATATGACTTTTATTGTGTTTATAATTGTTCCAGGCAACGTAAACGAGTAAAAGAAAAAGGTGAGACTTGTTCGTTTTACAACGTCCCTCTAGGAAAGTCGAGTAAAGCGACTAAAAGAAGGAAGATGTGGCTTCAAGCGCTTCGCCGGCAGGACTTCACCCCGACACAAAGCACCAACGTGTGTAATCAGCATTTTTTATCTGGCATGGCCATTAATGGTCCAAGCTCCGTGGATTACGTTCCAACATTACATCTTGGATATGGGAAACAGACAAAACAGAACAACCTCCCGCAGCAGAATGCTACTGGACTGTTGCTAGGTTAGCAGCTAGCTAGTTCTACGAGACCTCGCTGTTCCTCAGTCCACTGCCTGTGTTGAAGTTTCAACCTGTTTCAACCTGCGACATGCAAGGAGATTCTTCCTTCAACCCCCCTGAAGAAATAACAGGTGAGTAAAATAGCATAATAATAATAATAATAATAATTAATTCAATTTATAACGCACTTTTCATTACTGAAAATCTCAAAGTGCTACACATATATTGAATGCTACACACATTCATAAACCGGTGGTGGCAGACTACCATGCAAGGTGCTTTCCAGTCCTACCGGGAGCAACTCAGGGTTAAGTGTCTTGCCCAAGGACACAACGACACATGGTGCGGGTCCCGGGAGTCAAACCGCCAACTTTCCGATCGGGAGACGACTGCCATTACCACTACACCACGGCCGCCCTCTCATCATCAAACACTCTGTGCAGCTCTATAAAAATGAACAGACCACTGCACTGTTAGCTGTTATCATTTGAACTCTTTCTGCGTTGAAAAAATATACAGTAGTAGTTTCCACAAGACAAACATGTTTTATTAACATTATTTGAGGTCTGACTTTAAAAACATTTCAGCCATTTCTCTGTTTCTGTAAGTTATTCGCACAGTTTTGCTGGGAGCATTTGCTGGGAAAAAAAGTTGTCCCCATTTTCCATCAGCGCACACAATCACCTCCTCTCGTATCCGCGGCACAATGTTCAGGCATTTTGACCAGTTGTTGTCCACTATTTTAAGAAACCAAGCTTCTAAATTACAACTCTCTATCATTACGAAGCTTCGGCTCCTTCCTACCCCCCTGCATCCGGTTTCGGCTTTTTGCCGTCCAATCAGAACGCTCGTTTCAGGCGAGCTTTGCGTGATGATGTCAACTGGTAAAAGGTCTATTGAGGCCCTCTCCAAAGCTACCCAACTGGGAGAAGGTTTATCCTTACCCAACCAGTAGAGCTCTGATATTACAGTATCTGCCCAGTAATAGTGCATGAAATTAGAAAGTGACATGACTCCAAGCCTGCGGGGCAGATGCAAGACCCTTTTGGCAATCCATGGATGCTTTTTATTCCAAATAAACACTGATATCTGGCTGTTCAGATTGGTGAAGAATGATTTAGTAAAGAAGATTGGCAGATTCTGAAAACGGGTATAGAAATTTAGTTAGGATACTAATTTTTACAGAGTTTATTCTACCCCCAAGAGTGTGAGGTAGGGATTGTCATCTAACAATATCCCGCTTAAGGTTCACAATGAGAGGTGGATAGTTGTTTTTATAAAGCTTCTTATGTTCTCAAGTAAACAGGTACAGTGTCTAAGATTTTTTCCTATAGAGGTCACAGGCATCAGCTCGATCTTTTCAAGATTAATCTTATAGCAAGATATGTTCCTGAAATTTTGAAGCAAAGTTGGTAATTCAGGAACGCTGGTAAACGAGTTTGATACATACAAAATGTGTCATCCACATAGAAAGAAACTTTGTGCTCTGTAGCTTATCACTTTATCCTCTTAATGATGGAGTTGTTCCATAAAGCTACAGCTAGTGAATCTATCGCTAACGCAAACAGAAGTGGTGAGAGCGGCCATCCCTGTCTCATACTTCATTGCAGTTTGAAGTATCTGGATATGTTACAGTTAGTGCGGACTGCCATCATTGGGGGATGTATATCAGCCCCATCCAT
Organism: Garcialebias charrua; assembly: GCA_038048925.1. Classification (NCBI taxonomy): domain Eukaryota; kingdom Metazoa; phylum Chordata; class Actinopteri; order Cyprinodontiformes; family Rivulidae; genus Garcialebias; species Garcialebias charrua. The sequence goes on from JBBPBX010028053.1 coordinate 8,194, forward strand.
GACATGAATTTGGGACTACATTTAAATAGCTTTAAAGTCTCAAAGAGATAACCCCACTCCACCCAGTCAAATGCTTTCTCAGCGTCTAATGAAAGAATGACTTTGTCACATGTGTGCTCAGGTTGACTAGGAGTGTACAGCACACCAAGGAGCCATCTAGCATTGAAGAAAGCCTGATTGTTTTTAACAAACGCCGTCTGGTCAGACAGCAAAATTGAGCGGACCACCCACTCAAGTCGTTTTGCCAAGACCTTTGCAAGGATTTTTAAATCAGTTTTTAAAAGCAAGATATGTTGAACGATATAAGCCACAGTTTAGAGGATCTTTATCTTTCTCAGGTGGTAGCGAGATTACAGCTTGATGCATGGACAGTGACAATATTTGTGAGGCAAGTGACACTTCAAACCCAGACATTAATAAAAGGTGATAAAATATTTGAAATTTTCTTAAACTCTTAAAAAAACCTTTAAGAAACTCAGACGGGAATCCATGTGTTCCGGCTTCTGGAGGGGGTGCTGGAGCCGTGCCAGAGGAGCCACGGCAGCGGAGCGCGATGGATGGATCCCGCCAATGCAACCCACACTGCCCCAGAGGGGCATTGGAGAGAGTTGCGCCGACGGAGCCCGGGTGTCGACTCAGCCAACGCAACCTGCATCGCCCCTAGAGGGGGCGCCGGAGGAGCTGCGGTGGTGGAGAGCGATGGGCAGAGAGTGACGGACGGACCCTGCCGTGACCCGTGCCACCCCCGGATGGGGCGCCGGAGAGAGCCGCCCCACGGTAGGGGCCCATGCCTAGGAAAGTGCTGCAGTTCCAGAGACGTCCGGTGAGCTCTTGCTGGCCCTTGAAAATCCAGCTGAGATGGTTTAAGTCTTGTGTCAGGTCATACCCATATCCGCAACAGGTCTCCAAGGTGAACCTCTGGCATTAGAAGAGGGGAGATAAGGGAAGATGGCAAGTCAGATCTGTAACTTCAGGAGATAGATTGGCTCTAATGCTGCGTTCCAGTTGCCTCGGAGGTCGAAATTATGAACCCGGAATGACGTCATCTCCGAGTTAAATGCGTTCCAGTTAGCTTGTCGGCACGATGACGAAAACAAGATGGACGCCCGCTACAAAGCTGTTGTTGTTCTTGCTTTGTTGGATTATAAAAAGGTTTCCAGACCAGCAGCGAAGTTGAAAAGCAATTCTGAGGCTCTTGAAATGTTAACCAGGTATGTTGTTTTAACCAGTAGTTTTTTTTATTTATAAATAAGCTTATTTTTGTTAATTATGGTCTTGAGGCTCTTACATCTACTTTATAGTTTTAATTCGATCTCTTTTAGGATTATAGCAGCAGTACAGAAGTTATCATTAGATAAATAAAGTCAGAAAGTGCTGAACATTGTTTTTCTTTTCTTTTTACTACCTCAAACCATTAGCAGACATGTTTTTACGGTTTATTGTTAAAATTGTTATTAAACTTCAATCAATCAAAACTTTATTTCAGACTCATATGGTCCATAGTAACAAAACAATTTAATTTCTTTGTATTTTAGGATGCTGCTGATACACACAAACCTACGGACACATGGAATAATCATGAAGACTATGGGAGGTGATGCTGAACATGGATGACAACAAGTTTGTGCGTCATTTCAGAGTCAACAAGACCCAGTTCACATCTGTAATGATGCAGCTGCAGGAGAAAGGCATAAGGAAGGAGCACTGTCAAGGTGCAGCACCAGTCCCTGTAGAAAAGAAGGTCCTGATGTTCCTGTGGTACATGGCCAACCAGAACAGCTTCAGGGAGATGTCTGACAAATTTGGTCTCGCAGTCCTCAGCACACAGGATCATCATGGAAGTACTGAAGGCCATTTTGCACAATGGGACACACCTTCATCCCCTGGCCTAACGAATTGATGCTGTGGTGATGATTGTCATCATGGCAGCCTGCCTTCTGCATAACCTCTGCATTGGGGCTTCACCAGTGTGTCAGGATCACCCAAACGGCTGTCCAAGGCAGGATGAAAATGACTAAATTACTCTTTACTGTGATGTGTGGATGCTGTACTTGTATTAGCTTGTCATAACTTGTCAAAAAATGTTCTAGTGTTGTTATAGTGCTGTTTTGATTAAATGTGTTTATCTGACATGCCACTCTCTCGCTGTCATTTATATCTGTGTGGATAAACCACACCAAAAACATAAGCTGGTATAGGTAAACACATTTTACAGCTTCAAAAACCAGCTGCAAAACTTAGTTTCCCACAACAATAACACCTGCTTAAAAGTCAGTGCTTAAATAAAGCATTTGTAGTAATTTTAAAACTCTGCCCGATGGTGTGCAGAACATGAGCACTAGTTTCTCTGCAAGTACATCGGTTTCCAAAAATATTGATGAAAAACTGCAGTGCATCATGACAAATTGTCGTGTTTGAATACCAGAGGTGTTCCTCTTTTACAATGAATTTACTTTCATTCTAAGTAGTTTCTTTTCATTACCTGCTTTCCTTTATTCTACTGAAAAACCACACTTATTGTGAAGTAAGACAAGAATTTGTGCATTTGTTATTTCAAATTGTTTTTAATAACGTATGACAACAAGGCACAGGTACAATTTGAGGTCTGAGGTCTCAGTAAAATGAGCTACCAGCTAAAACTAAATCAAAATAACTAACTTCACAAAAATCTTACTTAGAGAGTGAAAATCGACCTTATTTATACTTATTATTGTGGGTTAGTTTTGTGAGTTACTGTCATCTGTGATTTGTTGTTAACCATGTGTATATTTCTTTGCAGTTTGTCGACATGAAGATGAACATGTTCCTGGACCCGAGCAGACAAACCCGTTTCCCTGGTCCCTTGTTCCAGAGGAATGGTGACTCCTTGACATGTCGGCGATCTCGGGTATGGACACAAAGACACTGTTCCAGTAGCAGCTGGCAAAATGCACCGAATAGAAAATGACAGTTTTGTGCAAATTAAAATCTGTAATCTCTTGTTTCACATTTTATCTATCAGCCGGGTCATCAGTCTGCTCTCCTGTGTTCTCTCCGCTGAGCTCTGCAAATTGGACTCCTCTGAAATGCAGAAATCAGAAGTAATTTTAATACACATACAAGTTCATTGTTTACAGTAAGTACTACATGTAATGGTATTCCTATTGCTGTCTTACCTGCTGTAGAGTCGTTGAGTTGCAGTAACTGGACTTGTACAGTTAGATTTTCATCAATAAAATATGTCAAGGAGTCACCATTCCTCTGGAACAAGGGACCAGGGAAACGGGTTTGTCTGCTCGGGTCCAGGAACATGTTCATCTCCATGTCGACAAACTGCAAAGAAATATACACATGGTTAACAACAAATCACAGATGACAGTAACTCACAAAACTAACCCACAATAATAAGTATAAATAAGGTCGATTTTCACTCTCTCACACACACACACACACCCCCAACACAGACACACACAGCTGTGGATGTACAGGATGGTTTGGGTTTCAAGTTTTGCATTTTTTTTAAACAAAATAATTGATTCTGTTAAACTGGATTCCCACCCTGACAAGCCAAGATGAATCTTGATAGATCTTTTAAAAACAGTTTATGGTGCAAAACATTAGTTTACTAGCTAAAAACACATGTAAAGGTGAACAAAGAACAACGAGGATGCAGGCTACGCAGCTACATCATCAACACAACAATCACGTTCTTTAGAAAACACAAACCGCTTAGAAACACCCTCTAATTATTAATAATAATAATAATAATAAATTCAATTTATACCGCACTTTTCATTAATAAAAATCTCAAAGTGCTAATTATTAGGCGACTTATTGTATAATAATCACTGTAAAGTACGACATGTGTTACTGAGTTAATGATAAAAAATGAACACTGAACAGCTAAAACGAGTACTGTGCTAAACAACAACAATGCCGCCTCACAGCCGTTTTGCGTGCCATTGTCGAGGCACAGCGGCTGTTTAAACATATCATTATCATTACTGTAAAGAACTACAGTGCCTGAATGCGTTAATGTGAAGTTACGGTTGCGTAAACCACAAAGAACAGCGAAAAAAAGTAAAAAGTAACTCTTTCACTCACTGTTGAGGCGAGGAGCAGCCATCTTGAAACGATGACAGCAGGGCCGAGCGCAATTCGTGGCAGTGGCAGCTGCCACCGGAAGTGCCGCGAAGGCTGCCACGGCCACCGGAGCTGCCACGAAGGCTGCCACGAAGGATGCCACCAAGGCTGCCACGAAGGCTGCCACGAAGGCTGCCACCAAGGCTGCCACCAAGGCTGCCACGGCCACCGGAGCTGCCACCAAGGCTGCCACCAAGGCTGCCACCAAGGCTGCCACGAAGGCTGCCACGAAGGCTGCCACGAAGGCTGCCACGAAGGCTGCCACCAAGGCTGCCACCAAGGCTGCCACGAAGGCTGCCACAAAGGCTGCCACGAAGGCTGCCACAGGGTGCCACCGGAACTGCCTTCCACAGACCACAAGGTGCCACTATAGCTGCCACGGACTTTGTCAGATCATCTTCCACAGCAGTTTTGTGCAAAACTATTGCCGTTTTGTGTAAAAAAAAAATTTTTAAATTAATTAAATAAACAAATAAATAAATAAATGCTTCATCTTTATTGTGTGTCCTTCAAAAATGACCTTCTGACGATGATGATTACTGTATATTATTTAATAAACACAGAACAACCTGTAATAGTGCATTTAGGAAACATGTGTAAAATAGTGCTTTGTGTGTAGGATGACTAAAAAATACATATTTCTTTTTCTAAATTACAGTAAAATTTACTTATTAAACACATTGGTGTGCCACAGACTGCCACCAGATGCCACAGGTGCCACCACTACTGTCACCTGCCACGTCACCTGCCACGTCACCTGCCATGTCACCTGCCATGTCACCTGCCATGTCACCTGCCACCACTACTGTCACCTGCCATGTCACCTGCCACGTCACCTGCCACCACTACTGTCACCTGCCACCACTATTGGCACCTGCCACCACTATTGGCACCTGCCATGTCACCTGCCACCACTACTGTCACCTGCCACCACTACTGTCACCTGCCACCACTACTGGCACCTGCCACGTCACCTGCCACCACTTTATTTTTTAAATAACAGTTAATGTGATTTTTTTTATTTAAAAAAGGTAAGAAGTAGAAAGTCGTTACTCATTCATTCTGGCTCGTAATTGTTTAAAAAACAATACTATCCTGATAAACGGCACCTGGATAAAGTGAATTTCATTGTGGTGTAATGAGAAGTATAAATATTTACAAGTCTGACATCATATACAAAATCCGCCACAGCTGAATGCCTATAAAAAAAATTATTTCAGAGCTCACCTCTCAAAATATGTATTTTTGAAAATCTAACTACTTACTTTTTACCCAACACTTTTAATTGTAATACTTAAGTACAAAATAATTAAGATACTTTAGGACTTTTATTCAAGCAATATACTTACAAGAGACTTTAACTTTTACCAAAGTAATTTTGTGATAAGGTACTTGTACTTTTACAAAAGTATCACTTTGAGGTACTTTATACAACACAGACAAACTGTAATTGCTTTCACATGTAACTGTTTTGTATTAATAACTGAACATATAGTAATGTTTATTTGTGGTCCTATTGACTGAATTGCTGTAACGGTATAAGCCAATTAATTTCTGCCTCATATGTCTTCTCTTGCATTTCAAATACCTCATAATGAATGGGTCTAATAAATGATAATTACTTCCTCTGACAAGTGAAGGAAGTTTAGTTTTGAATACATTATGAAATTGATAGTACATGTAAATCAATTGCCTTCAGTTACATATGCAAAGAAATGTGACAATAGTTTTTTCGTAAACAGTGTCAACATTCTGCAATCAGCTAAAGCTGAGGACATTCTTTCAGATTTGGAGATTAAGGTACTGTCATGCATTGCTACGTAGATGGTCAATGACATTGCTCTGTGAATTACATAATAATACACATTTTGTTAATTGACAAATTTTGCAGGACCTGGCAAACAAACTACAGAATGGGGTTATTCTGTCAAACAGGATGTATATGTGGAAACATAAAGGATTTGATCCACTGCTCCGCACATTCTACAGTGAACACATCACCACATTTAATGACATGATGGTATGTATTGTTGGATTTAGGCAATGCAATAGAAAAGCTTATGTAATTACAAAAATGGATAGATGAACAGTACAATTCTTATGGCTATACAGCCATAACATTTGTACTGTTCATATTTTACAGATACTGAAAACATGCAGAGAAATATTGGTGCTCAATCAGTACCCTTATGAATTGCATAGCGTTATTTTGTTTCTATTTTTTTATAACTTAACTGTCATTCAGGTTAGTAGAGAAATGGTAACATTAAACTGACAGACTGATCCAACAGCCTCTCATTTTTTACAGACAGACAATCTCATCAAGCGACTTCAAAACATCCTGGACGTTACCGGGAATGAAGGTGTTGACCAACACATGATCACAGAAGTGCTTCTGCCAGAGGTGAGCCTCATACCGGCTGTCTGCACATCTTTAATGTCTTGTCTAAAATCAATGCCTTGACAAATGACAGAATTCTACATTAGTAAGATTTTTATGTTTGTAAATGTGATCGGGCTTGGTGATCATTCACGATCACATTTAAAAACACAGTACATTTATGAGCTACTGTGTTTGTGATGGAGAAAACACTGACAACAATTAATCTGTTTCATAAAGACTTGTAAAAATTATATTTTTGGACATGCGTAACATTCTACTCTGATATTGGCATTTCACACATTAACTGTTTGTGCTTAACTGCAATTTTACAGAACACAATCTGATCTGATGCCAAAAATAGGGTGACTAAATACCATGCAATTAGTAATTTTACAACAGGTGTTCTTGAAATGCATTCTAGGTTGTGATCCAGTGGCTGCAAAGAAGAGGCAATCTTTGCCGCTACCAAGCGGAAATTGTTCTTCAGGACAGAGTCATGGAATTTTTTAGGTAAATAACATTAGTGTTGTCCCAAAGATACCACGGGCATGCTAGATTGCAAGACTGTCCATTTATGCATTTCTTTATTTTATTAACAGAGACAAAGTAGAAGAAGAACAAAAAGAAAAAGAAGAAGAAACAACACCAGAAAAGGTCAAAAATTATAAACAGACACTTGCTACAAAAACACTTCATAAATTTGCATAGGTATTTTAGTGCACATGGTTTTGAAACCCAGGTTAAAGGACACAGGAATTGCATTGACACATTTATAATGTAATTTAAAAGTATATCTTATTATAATAATAATAATAATAATAATAATAATAAACTTTATTTGTATAGCACCTTCCACAATGCCTTGCATTGACCAAGGTGCTTAACAGGATAAAAAGAAGAATAAACGGGAACAATAGATCAATGAAAATAGAATAAGAAACCACAGCGATAAAAGAAGGCAATGGAAATAAAAAATGCTACATACTAAAATAACACAAGTAATAAAAGTTACACACAGAAAGCTTTTTTGAACAAGTGAAATAAAAATGCAATTGAAATAAAGATGCTACATACTAAAATACAAAATAATAAAAGTTACACACTGAAAGCTTTTTTGAACAAGTGGGTCTTCAGTTTGGTTTTGAACAGAGTCGGATCGGAGGTGGCACGCAGCTCAAGGGGGAGGCTGTTCCAGGCTTTTGGGCCGGCAACAGAAAATGACCGGTCTCCCCATTGCTTGTACCTCGAGCGAGGCACCTCCAGCAGGTGTTGACTGGCAGATCGTAGGTCCCTGCCAGGCTGATGGACTTTCAGAAGTTCTGAGATGTAGAGGGGAGCAAGTCCATTCAGAGCTTTGAAAACAAACAGCAGCAACTTGAACTGTATCCTGAACTGAACTGGGAGCCAGTGTAGAGAGGACAGGACAGGAGTGATGTGTTCATATTTTCGTGTGTTGGTCAAAAAGCGCGCGGCAGAGTTCTGTACAAGCTGTAAACGGGAGATGGAGGATTGATTAATGCCAAGATACAAAGCATTACAATAGTCAAGTCTGGAGGTCACAAAGGCATGGATGGCCTTCTCCAGATCACCACGACTAAGAAATGACTTGACTTTGGAGAGCAGACGGAGTTGGAAAAAGCTGGTCTTGACAACAGAACTGATCTGTTTATCAAACTTTAAATTGGAGTCAAACTGCACTCCAAGATTTCTGACCACCGAGTTGAAGTGGGGGAGGGGAAAACCAACACTGGGACTGGGAAGGATGTTGCTGGTGTCATCAGGTGCACCAAACAAAATGCATTCAGTTTTATCTGTGTTTAGGTGGAGGAAGTTTTGAGAGAGCCAGTGCTTAATGTCATTTAAGCAGTTGACAAGAGTGTTTGAACTGAGTGAGGGGTTGGGAGTGACTGGCAGATAGATTTGTAAATCGTCTGCATACATGTGAAAAGACAGGTTATGACGTGTGATGATTGATCCTAATGGCAGCATGTAAAGAGAGAAGAGGACTGGCCCTAGAATAGATCCCTGTGGTACGCCGGAGGTCAGAGGGGTTGATGAAGAGGAGGACAGATCGCCTATCATGACAGAGAAAGTTCTCCCAGACAGGTAAGATTTGAACCACTCAAGCACAGCTCCCTGGAGGCCAACCTGCTGAGACAAGCGGTTGATTAGTAGTATTATAGATTGAATTGGCAAGGTGTAATATTTACAGGTAACAGTATTCACATAATAAACATATTAATCAACACATTTTTCTGCAGGGAAGCTCAATCTTGAGAGACAGCCATGCTGCGGCAGAATGGTGCAAAAACCAAATATTTGTTGGCCAGGTTACACTTCCTGCTGTCCTTGATTATGATGATGAAGACAAGGAAGAAGCTCTCCAGGCCCTCAACAGCTGGACTGAGGAAATGAATGAAAGTTCTCCAGCAGAACAATTCTCTTTTATTTTCAAAATGAAGGAGGACCATGAAAAGTTCTGCAGAGAAATTTGTGATGACAGGAACATGAAGGTGTTTGCTAGATTTGAGTAGCCTTTGTAAATAAAGACATTGCAACCAAATTCACTGTTTGTTTTTATTGCTGGAGCCTATTTCTATCTGAAATAGAGTGAGGAGGGATGTGCACAGTGTGATGGACCATGCAGTAAAAGGACAGTCAGGCACAGGTTTAGGTATTTATTACAGGTATTTATTTATTTAATTAATTATTTTTATTTTTTTACACAAAACGGCAATAGTTTTGCACAAAACTGCTGTGGAAGATGATCTGACAAAGTCCGTGGCAGCTAGTGGCAGTCTGTGGCACACCACTGTGTTTAATAAGTAATTTTAACTGTAATTTAAAAAAAGAAATATGTATTTTTTAGTCATCCTACACACAAAGCACTATTTTAGACATGTTTCCTAAATGCACTATTACAGGTTGTTCTGTGTTTATTAAATAATATAATCATCATCGTCAGAAGGTCATTTTTGAAGGACATACAATAAAGATGAAGCATTTATTTATTTATTTGTTTATTTAATTAATTTATTTTTTTATTTTTTTACACAAAATGGCAATAGTTTTGCACAAAACTGCTGTGGAAAATGATCTGACAAAGTCCGTGGCATCTGGTGGCAGTCTGTGGCACACCACTGTGTTTAATAAGTAATTTTAACTGTAATTAAAAAAAAGAAACATGTATTTTTTAGTCATCCTACACACAAAGCACTATTTTACACATGTTTCCTAAATGCACTATTACATGTTGTTCTGTGTTTATTAAATAATATAATCATCATCGTCAGAATGTCATTTTTGAAGGACACACAATACATAGTTCCCAGACACGTGACTAGAATTCTAGAATTCTGGAATTTCCGCCATTTTAGTAGGATAAACCGACGCGAGCAACCAGAGCTACTCTTGACCAAGGCGCAGTGGTTGGAGTTGAGTTGGGGGAATACATGTCAGACGAAGCGGTACTGCCCCCTGGTGGAGAAGGGCAACAAGTTGTGTGTTGTAGGAATAAATCATGTCAGACGAAGCGGTATTGCCCCCTGGTGGAGAAGGGCAAAAAGTTGTCACGAAGAAGTTACTCTGAGTGTCCACAACGGAGCAGATTTGCAGCTTTAAATTCATGGATGGATGCTTAAGATCCAGTAACAGAGTTGTGAAGGACGTCCAGAGCTCGTCCTTGCTGTCTTCATGTTAACAGTTCTGGTGAATGGCAGAGTAAGTGATTACACGTAGATGTCCCTCGTAGCTACAGCAGCTAAGCTAAGCTAGCTCTTTGCTAAAGTAAGATCGGTGTTGTTTACTGCGTGCTAAGCTACGTAGCTTGAGCTACAGTAAATATAACCGATTTTTAACATAACAAAGAATAGCTTAGCTAATGTAACTTGTGCCACAGTAAATATCAGCCATGTGTACTTTAGTAAAAGCTACATCGGCTATGCTAATCTGTGCTACTTTAAAGATCGTTGCTTCAGCTTAACTGATGAGCTAGTAAAGATGGCTGATATTTCTCACATTACTACATTATTTATTTAGCCTATGACTTTCATACTTAAATTAGTGTTAACAAAATAAATTATTTATAATTATTTCTCAGTCATAGTATTAACGTTTCTCAGTAAATGTCAGATATTTATTTTCCACTGTGATTTGCCTTTAATAAAGTTAGTGGTGAAAAGTTACAATTTGGTAACTCCTTTTACCGTAATCCATTAGTTAAATATTGCTTTAAACCCTGAAAGCATTTTGTTTTCTCTTTCTGTGTAAGGTACCGAGTCCCAGGAGATCGATGAAGCTGGATGGATGAATCTGCTTTTCAAATACATTTGGTGTTGCTGTGAAAACACACATTGCTAAATGAACGTGTGCTTACCTTTAGTTTGAATAAAACAGTTGTACCAAGTTTCACCTTGTTTATTTCAATAATTGTTGTTTAATGTCCATTAATGAGTTCTACTGCACATAAATAAAACCTAGTGATTGTTCTTAATTGGCAACTTACCAGTTTAGTGTTAATTATTAACATGTACAAAAACATAAAAACATGCATGTTCCTGTTCATCCTCCAGTAGTAGACTGATAAAGTTCAGAATAAAAGCTATAATTATAAATTCAAAACAATTTAAACTGAATACAATATGAGAACTGTGGGTGATTTTATATATTTTAATGAAATGATTTATCAAAACACTCTTCAACAAGGAATGATGCATCTGAGTGCAGTTTCTGATTTTAAACAAATGAACAGATTTCTCATCATGTGGGACCATCCGACTGGAGCAGCCAACCCCTCCGGATCTGAGACTGGACCCGGGTCTACGAACTATTCACTCATCTGTACCTTAAAAAAAAAAATATTAGTAAACATTGTCATTTTTTGCATCACAAAGTTTAAAATAAGACTCCAAGTTTGCTACTCAAAGTATAAAAAATAAATACAGTTGCACCTAACCGCTATCGTACTGGTAAATGTGGCTGTCAACTTCAGTGTGGGGTTCTGGTCACGAGTGACGAAAGAATGGAGCGTGAGCTTGACAGACTGATTGGTGCAGCATTTGCAGTATTAAGGACTCTGTACCGGTCCATTGTGGTAAAGAAAGAGCTGAGCTGTAAGACCAGGCCGTCCTGAACATAATTTTTTTTATACATTATATATACATTTATACTTATATATTTTGATTATAATTTTACTGCTGTAAATGTCATAGTTTTACCATTAGTGTGTTACTGTTTCTGTAATTTTTTAAACCTCTTATGTTGTTTGTGAAGCAACTTGATAACAGTTTATCTGTGATAATATGATTGAAGCTTTAGATTTTAATCATTTGAGAACCTGTTAATGACCAGATCATTTTTATTATGTCTTGAAACATTAAAGCCTGAAATGGACTGAAAGAGGGTGGACATTTTTTAAACAACTGTAACACATTGTGTACCTAAAATGTCATTTCCTCCAGGATGACTTCAGCTAGTTTGCAGAGCTGCAGCAGACTCAGGACCAGCTTCACCAGCACACTATCAGTAGGATTAGCTGCAGAGGACAAAAAGAAAAAAAGTTATTATATACAACAGGTTTTTATTCATGCAAAGTTTGTTTTTGTGGAATCACACCGTGTGACATTTTCTGAGCAGCTCTCAGATCTGCTCTTTGTTGTGAGTTTTGCTTGTTGCATTACCTGTCTCAGTTTGAGACAGTTTATCTGTCATTAACGTGTGTGTGTCAGCCTGATGTCACAGGGTAAATAAAGGTTCAAAATAAATCATTAACAAGCAGTATGCTGGTGAAGATTCTCAGTCATCCAGGACATGATAAATCAAAAAGAATTGAAAAAGACTTCTGGACAGAAGTCGAAACGTTTTCTGTTAAAAAAAAAAAGTCCAGTTGATCTTGAATTGAACGCCTTTTTGAATTAACAAGCAGCTTCCTAACAACAAAGAGTCTAGGATAAACACGGGTGGGACACCTTGTTCCCGTGAGTGTGTCGAAGTGGAGGTTAGCATTAGCATAGCGTTGCTAAGCTAACGTCAGTAACAGACAGTAACAGAGGAGCAAGAAACTGAAAAAACTGTTTAAACACACACAGTTTCGCAAAATTATTCACATAGAATTTTGGTTTACCTGACAAAAAGTGATCGGAGCATATTCTTGATGTTGTGGAGGGCAAATCATTCTGGTTGATATTACACAGCCAGTAACCTACGTTGCCACTAGTGGTCAGGGAAGGAAGTACTGCCAACCAAAATGGCGGAAAACCCGGAAATACCTCTTATGTGACGTCACATGGGAACTATGTATAAAGATGAAGCATTTATTTATTTATTTGTTTATTTAACTAATTATTTTTTTTATTTTTTTACACAAAACGGCAATAGTTTTGCACAAAACTGCTGTGGAAGATGATCTGACAAAGTCCGTGGCAGCTATAGTGGCACCTTGTGGTCTGTGGAAGGCAGTTCCGGTGGCACCCTGTGGCAGCCTTCGTGGCAGCCTTGGTGGCAGCCTTGGTGGCAGCCTTGGTGGCAGCCTTCGTGGCAGCTCCGGTGGCCGTGGCAGCCTTTGCGGCACTTCCGGTGGCAGCTGCCACTGCCACGAATTGCGCCCGCTGTCTCTCCTTTGTTTTCCTTCGTGATGAGAAGCTCCGTCTGGATTTAGCTCTGTGATTTATTTCAATTACTGATGAAAAAAGACCTCGTGAGTCAAATACTTTATTCTGTGATTTAGTTCCAAGCTGCTGCTGCCAGAGGCTTGTAACACTGCAGCTTCTTGTCTGTGGAGAGTAAGTTAGTTCACTCTGTTAGCATCTGTAGCTGTTAGCATGTGTAGCTGTTAGCATGTGTAGCTGTTAGCATGTGTAGCTGTTAGCATGTGTAGCTGTTAGCATCTGTAGCTGTTAGCATGTGTAGCTGTTAGCATCTGTAGCTGTTAGCATGTGTAGCTGTTAGCATGTGTAGCTGTTAGCATGTGTAGCTGTTAGCATCTGTAGCTGTTAGCATCTGTAGCTGTTAGCATGTGTAGCTGTTAGCATCTGTAGCTGTTAGCATGTGTAGCTGTTAGCATCTGTAGCTGTTAGCATGTGTAGCTGTTAGCATGTGTAGCTGTTAGCATGTGTAGCTGATAGCATAACTCAGAAGGGATGAANACAGTGGAAAGAAAAAACTCCCTTTTAACAGGAAGAAACCTCCAGCAGAACCAGGCTCAGGATGAACGGCCGTCTGCTTTGACCAGCTGGGTTTGAGAGGACAGGAAGTAAGAATGACAGGTCCAGGTGTGCTTTCTATAGGAGGAAAGAAAAAACAAAAAAAACAAGTGAAGATAGAAATAATTACAAATACAAACAGGTAGAGTAGATCAAGTTAAGACAGCAGCAGAGTGATGTGGTCAGTCAGTTTGTCCTCCAGCAGTCTAAGCCCACAGCAGGGGACAGCTCTGGAAACTCAAGCCAACTCTAACCATAGGATTTATCCAAAAGGAAAGTCTTAATCCTAATCTTAAAAGTAGACAAGGTGTCAGTCTTACAGACAGAAACTGGAAGTTGGTTCCACAAGAGAGGAGCCTGATAACTGTAAGATCTTCTCCCATTCTGCTTTTGGAAACTCTAGGAACCACAAGTAAACCTGCAGTCTGAGAGCAAAGTGCTCTGTTAAGAAAATATGGGACAATAAGAGCTGTAATATAATATGGAGCTAGGTTGTTGAGAGCTTTGTAGGTTAGAAGTAAGATTTTTAATTCAATTCTGAATTTGACAGGGAGCCAGTGGAGAGAAGCTAAAACTGGAGAGATAGGATCTCTCCTATAAGCTCTCATTAAAACTCTGGCAGTAGCATATTGGATTAACTGAAGACTTTTTAAAGACCTAACAGAGTTAAGTCAGGTCCTCTGGACAGTTTCTTTTTTGATGAAATGTTTTGTCTTTCATCCAAAAGACTATCAATCGGAGGAGTTGAAACAAACTCGGTTTGTTGTTTGTTTTTGTTTGACTGAGTTTGTTCTGGCTCCTCGGACTGATGAAGTCTTTTGGATGAAAGACAAAATACTTCAACAAAAAAGAAACCCTCCAGAGGATCTGATATAATGTTAGATTTTTCTACCTGGATTATTGAGCATGAATTAGGATACTCGTTAAAGAACAAGTCTTTTTCTTTAACAACCATGGTCAGATTGAACACATTTTGGACACCCAGCTAATAAACAATTGCAATAGTCCAGCCTGGACATGACAAATGCATGAACCAGTTTATCTGCATCAGTTTTGGACAAGATGTTTCTAATTTTAGTGATTTACGTAGGTAGAGGAAATCGGTTTTGGCAACTTTTTTAATTTGGGGGATAAAAGACATGTCCTGATCAAAAATAACACCCAAGATTTTTAACATTAAAGCTGGAGGCCAGATTTAAGCCATTTTAGGAGGGCGAAAGACTGAAAATAATTCAATGCTCAGCAGGGCCGGCCCAAGCCTCCATAGGGCCCTAAGCGAAATTTGTTTGGGGCCCTCTATTTCTGTTAATAATGTAGATTACTGCAATAAACAGTCAGATGATCAGATCATTCACCCACCTAACATAAACTCATTGCAACTCTGACAGCCCTGTTTACATGATCCTGTATCATCTAGTGCAGGGGCGTGAACTCATTTTCATTGTGGGCCACATCAAGATCATGAATGTCCTCGAAATGTATTGATAAAGCAACCTACTTTGTATTAACAAACAAAATATAACTTTCTCTGCATTCAATGACTACTTCTAATAATTAAATATTGAGTAATTTGGCATTATAAACATAAAAACTGATTTGATTTGACTAAGAAAGTAATGCTGAAGCACACAACTGTTATCTTGAAGTTCTGTCTTTGTGGAGTCACAGAAATGGTTATGGGCCAGATTTGGCCCATGGGTCTTGAGTTTGACACATGTGATCTTGTGGTACTAAAAGTAACAAAAGAAAAAAATCACCAGTGTGCAATGTATTTTACAGCAAAAGTGTTGTCTGGTTTATTACCTTTGGTTTTAAAGAACTGCAACAGTAATGTTCAAAAGCAATTTTTAGTGCAAGATGAACAACAAACAACATATAAAATAACCTAGATGCATGAAAATGAATTAAATTGTGCAAAACAGACTAAATAAATTAAAATAACAAATATCAAGGAAATACATAAGATAAGATAGAACTTTATTGATCCCGCAGGAAATTGTTGTGCCAGAGTACTTTAAATAATGTAAATTAACAATTACTTGTAACCACATAAAATTGTTTAAAAAACAAACAAATTTAAAGCTGAATAATTAGTTCTTAAAACTATGTAAATCTATGCAATAAATTGCAAAAGCTGAACTTACAATATTAAATAGAATCATATTGAAATCATTACCAAATTTTTTTTAATTCCGCTTAGGGGGGGCCCTAGTGGCCCCGGGGCCCTAAGCAGCCGCTTAGTTTGCTTATGCCTTCGGCCGGCCCTGATGCTCAGATCCAAAAACCAAAACCCCAGACTTGTCTGAGTTTAAAAGCAGAAAATTAAGGGTCATCCAGGTTTTTATGTCTTTAAGACATGCTTGTAGTTGAAGTAACTGATTATATTCATTGGGTTTAATGGACAAATATAACTGTATCATCAGCATAACAATGAAAATGTATCCCTTGCAGTTTAATAACTTTACCTAATGGAAGCATATATAAGGTAAAGACTGTTCGTCCAAGAACTGAACCCCGAGGAACTCCATGATTAACTTTGGTATATAATGAAGATTAATTATTTAATAAAAACTGGAATATAGCAAATAAATATGATTTAAACCACTTTAGAGCATTTCCTGTAATCCCAATATCATATTCAAGCTTCTGTATTAAAATACTATGATCAGTAGTATCAAACACAGCACTGAGGTCTAACAGGACCAGTGCAGACACCTGTCCATTGTCTGAGGTCATGAGAATATCATTAGTGATTTTCACCAGTGCAGGTTCTGTGCTAGGGTGAACAGACCCTGACCGAAACTCCTCAAACAGATTATTTATTTATAGATGTTCACGCAACTGACCTACAATTATTTTCTCTAGAAAAATATTATTTGAAGGAAGAAACCAAAGAGACAACGTCAGACCAGGACAACTCTTTGCTTCACCAGCATTAGTAACTCTGTTTGACTCCATATTTAACATTTCTGTATTTATTTAAATTGGTATATTCAGAATGAAAAACTTATTCATATTTATAAAATCATCCCTCTCTAAAGTAAAAATTCAGGGCATAAATAAACATAAAAATGTTTGCATGAACCAAGAAAACTGCAGGTTATAAATGAAAACCAGCACTGCAGCTGCAGGGACTCACACTGTTTATTGTGTTTCACACATCACCGTGAAAGATTTGAATCTTTTCCAGACTCGTCTTATTTTAAGTGATGTTTCTACAAAACATCGAAAAGCTGGTGATTCATAATGATTTGCATTTGGTCATTTAAAGTGTATCTGGATTTCAATTTATTTGTATTGTTTAGGTGTTTCTTACATCATCAACCAACAAGAATACATGGCTGCCACAGACAAATCCTAAATCTGTAAATGGATGAGAAAATTACTTACATGATATTCCAAAAATATTTTAAAAATAAAGAAAAAGCAAAAATCTGAAGATATTAGAATAAACTAGTAAATTTTTTAGTGAAATTTGAAGTGTGTCAATGCGGCTAATTATCAACCATATTCTTTGGAGCACAACGGTAATTTGAAGCATAGTTTTATGGTAATAAAAGCTGACACAATGCTGATGTTTTGATATTTAAATGGTAGATGACATAAAGAGAACCAAGACAGAACTATATACATTGCATTTCCATTAAAAATACAGTGTGAATGCTTATTGCTGAAAAACTTGCTTAAAAAACAGCTGAAAATACAAAGTACTGTACACTGTAGTTTAAAAAAAGCATGTTGAATTTTAGCTGCAAAAAGAACAAGCCTAAATTAGCAGAAGAAAGCAGAAAGAACACTTATTTGCTGAATTAGGTTTAAATAAGCAGAAATTAGCACAGAAATTATGAAATTGGCATAAAAAAGATGTAATTAGCAAAAACAAATAGCTGAAAAGTAGCTAAAAAGGCAGAAAGAAGCTTAAACTACCAGGAAGTAGAAAGAGCTGAAATGAGCTAAAAATGTGAAATTAGCTTAAAAAGCTAAAAATAAATAAAAAATAGCAACAAAAACAGCTAAATAGTAGCTGAATTAACTGAAACTAGCAGACATAAGCTGAAAGGAGCATAACAAGCTGAAATTAGTACAAAGAAGTCAATTAGGTTGAAAGCAGCAGAAGTTACCACAAAAATTTGAAATGATCTGAAAACAGCTTAAATTAGCTAAAAAAAAGTTTAAAAGATTGCTTAAAAGATAGAACAAGCTTAAAATAACACAAGAAAGCAGAAATGACATGTTTGCTCAGTTAAGCTGAAAGAAGCAGAAATGAGCACAAAAAGTTAAAATTATCTGAAAAAAGACAAAATTAGCATCAACAATAAAACAGTTGAAAAGTAGCTACAAAACCACAAAGAAGCTTGAATTTCCAGGAACTAATAGAGAGAGCACATTTTTTGCTGAATTAGGCTGAAAAAAGTTGAAATAAGTGCAAAAATGGGGAATTTGCTGAAAAAGCTAAAATTAGATTAAAAACAGCTAAATAGCTGAAATAGCAGAAAAAGCAAATGTGCAGAAATGTGCTGAAAGGAGCATAACAAGCTAAAATAGCAGAAAGAAGTTAGAAGAAGCACAAAAATGTTGTAGTTAACAGAAAGAATCAGAAAGGAGCACAAAACAGTTGAAAAACAGCTGAATATAGCTGAAAAACCATTTAAATTTGCAGAAGGAAGCTGAGAGAAGCTGAAGCAGAACAAAATGTGAAATAAGCAGTAAAAGGTTGTAAACAGATCGGAAGATTTGAAGGATGTAAAATGAGCTCAGTTCATTTTCTATGAGAACAACGACAACAAAAAAGGCAGAAAAGGCTAAATATTTCAAAAAGCTAAAGTTGCACCAATACCAAAAGTCCCAGCAGGATTTGTCCTGAAAGAGCTGAACATTTTAACTTGTGGTTTGTTGAAATAACAAAAACTGTGGAACAAAAAATATGCTGGAAAAACATATTGAATAGTTTAAGGTAACTGGAAGAATACGGAATAATAAATATAAACAGGATCACAATAGTGTGAATGCTTGATAAGGATTCATACAACAAGTGGTAAAGCTGCTTCAGAGGCTTTAGGGTCACCATGGCATCCTTATGATGACCTCCAATTGGTGTTTTACAACCCACAGTGGAGTCCCACCACTGTAATGGACCAGACGGTGGTCTCTGATACACATTTGTCTTTTTTAACTGTCCCGTGATGCTTTTTGATGACCCTATCAGTAAACAGACATGTACTACAATTTATTCCATTAGTTGTAATCTGAGAACATATATAGTCACTCACAAAGAGACTATTGGCTTCTTTAATTTTATTCTAATGTAATCAAAAGAATAACATTTTGTCATTTTCATGATATGTGCTATTATGCTGTGTTATTCTGTAATGTGAAACATTACCGTGTCACTTCTGCACTAACGATGGTGTCCACAAACTGTGTGAAAGTTGAAGGCCCGGGTCAGAGAGGCCCGGCCGTTTTGTTTAGAAAATGGAGAAGTCAGTTAATCCGTTGTTTTCATGAGAACGGCTCCAGCACTCTCTGTCTCCTCTAAACAATTTCTCTCTGCTCTGACTCTCACCTTGAATCCTGATAACGTTAAAGTGAACTCTTTGATGGGTCTCTGCATTTCTCCTCTCTTCCATTCTGACCAATCAGAAGACTGTTTTCTGGTCTCAAGACTTTAGAAAAAACTTTTGCTTCCGTGAACGTTCAGAGTTTGGAATGGACAGAGACCTGAAAGTTCTCTGTCTCTCATGGCTAGATAAACTGAGTCACTAAGTCAAAGACTGGTTCATCAGCCAAGAATTTATGGACGCTTCCATAAATTCAATAGAGCTAAAAAAGCTCCAAGTTCTTAATGAACTCTCTTGAGGAACGCTTTATTTTGAAAACTAACCAGGACATGCCACTGTCTTTGACGAAGAAGGCAGGCGTCACGACACGTGAATCCATAAACACGCCGAGGTACAACTGGACTTCACGGACAGATGACCTGTGAGTCCAAGACTGCTTCTACAACTCTATCCACCGAGACAAACGTCCAAAGGTACAGAGTTGCTAATGATTTCTGGATCGTGCTGTGGAGTCGGGCTGGTTCTCGTACGGAGAAGTGTCAATTCTGGTTAAACTCTAAATAGATAACTCCTCTAAACTTCCCTTTCTTCTTCATTCTTCAACCTCTCCCTCTCTCAAATTCTAAGCTGGTAACTACATTTTAAGCTAAGAGCCACGGATAAAAAAGTAATATGTCAACTCATTACTATGTCTGTTGTTGCAATTTAAATGTGCTGACGTGTTGAATTGAAAGAAAGTAAAATCTATCAATCAAGTGTAATGGTGTTAATTTTAGTTGATTTATTTTAAATAAAGGGTAGTGTCTCCTGGCCCTACCAACTAAAATCAACATCGCCTCGTCACTTAATGGCTTTATGGTTTATTTGTCCATCATAACGATCACAGAAATATTGGGTAAACTGAAAAAGAAAAGAATCCGTAAATTACTATTCAATCTGAATACAGTAAGTAAATAATTAAGGTAAAGGGTGTCGATTAATACTGACCCCCTAAAAATCCTTACACCACCAACCTTGGGAACCATTGATAGAAAGAAAAGTAAATCTGAAAAGTAAAAGGACCCTTCACTTCAAGGTTGAGAAAATAATTTTGGACTCAGATCCAGTGGAAGTCAAGTTTGGATGGGGAGGATCTGAAAGAGGACTGTATGTCCTGCAGCAGTGAGAGAGACTCTGGCTGAAAGAAGACAGAAATGTTTTGGTTATTATTAACATCTCACTGAGCTGAACTTAAAATCACAAGAAAATGGCAAAGAAAATATAAGAAAAGCTGTGGAGTGTTCACAACTAGTGTAGTGGCCTGTTGTTGTGTGCATGGTTTGCAGAACTGTAGGTTTCACATGTATTTATTATAATTATGATTTATCATTAACATTGATTTTATTCCTGGATATCCAAGGCTGTAGAATCTGACATTTTCTGTCATAAGGAGAGAGAAAACACAGTTCCAGTGGTCTGGAATAAATAAAAGCCAGCCTGAAACATTGGCCCTCATGCACGAACCGTTCGTACGCACAGATTTGTTCTTAAACTGTGCGTACGAGTGATTTAGGATCATTTGTGGCATTCAACAATGTTTTCGTATCCTACGATTTTTTTCAGATACGAACAAAATTTACGAGTGGTCCGGACCTGTCGTATATTTTAGGAGCGTCAGTCTGCTGTCATCCAGACGGAATTTCTCCACTAATAACTTCATATTTCGTTATTTAGAAAATATTTAGAGTTTAAAAAAGTCACGCACCACAATTGTTCTTGACAATAGGTTCTGTTTGAAGTCGAATTATAATTTTAAATGTAATAATGACTAACGGATTAAAGTATTTAAATTAAAATCAATTTGTTATCAATGCCGTTTTCTAACACTACAATATCAATATGAAGATCTCAAACTGAAACCAACTTAAATTATGAATTAATTTAAGTTTAATTTGTCTCGGTAACGCAGACTTCGGTAACGCAGACTTTACATTGACCTCCTCCTGTCGCAGTCATAGCTGTCAGATAGCTCAATCAGTAGAGCGTTGCGTCGCAGTGCCGAACCTTATGGGTTCGAGTCCCACATGGGACAACGTTTTTTTCTCTCCTTTTAATTCATTCCAGATTTAAAAAACACAAGAAAACTATTTACAATACAACAAGAAATGAAGCATAAAGTCTTTTTAATCTGGAATGAATAAATAATCTAAAGAAAGAAGGAAAAAAAAAAAATAGTCATACCTCGTGGGACTCGAACCCACGAGGTCTCGATAAGCAGTGCAATGCTTTAACCAGTGTGCCACCAGTCACGTGTATATTTTAAGGTCCACATTTCTTATAAACAAACATTCTTTGGCTTTAGTTGGTCATTTACTCCCATGAGTGACGCTGCTAATAAGGACAGATTTTCTTTTCTTGACCTCAGAGAGCAGAACTTCAATCTCCGCACCGGTAGAGTTCTTCTTTTTACTTTTCGCTGTCATTTTATGAACGAACACGTTTTGCCTCTGAGGCAGGAAACGTAGCCTTATATGGTGTTTTGAGGGGTGGGAATTATGTAAATAACCTCTCCGCGTGCACGCGCAGGTGAATAGAACAGGTGGAATTCATCATACGTACGCAGCTCATTTACACACTTTTCCTGAGGATAGAAGAGTTTGTTGAATCTGACGTGGCATGTTCGTGCGAACGCTTCGTACGAACAAAAGTAAGAGACATTTATTATAAGAATACGAACATGTTCGTGCATGAGGCCCATTGTATCTGTTTTGCTTCTTGAATTTGGTTCAAAATTCAAGCAACAAGACTGCAAGTCTCTGTTGTAATCGAGAACCACCGGGAATGTTTTGAGATGTTTTGGAGACCTGAACTGATGTTGAGCAGCAGAGATATGTTGTTCGCAACCAATCCAAATCTTTTCATTGGATCTTTACATCTTATGAAGCTGCAGACAGTTCAGAGCCATTTCTAGTGTAGCGCGCCCGTATATATAGCTAAAGAGTTAACCACTAGGTTAGATTGAAGTGTAGTACGTTGGGCAGGGGCCTGGGAATGTTATTTTAAAGATAGCTGTACTAACAGCTTACAGGAGATACAACTTACTGTTTAAACTGTATTTAATTTAATGGCGGCGCCTCCACTTAGCAGGAAAATAGGACTTTACACCCACTAAGAATTTAATTTGATTCACAAATAAAATTAAACAAAACAACGGTTTTAAATAACGAAACAAAAGGTAAAGCTTTTCAAACATAAAACTCAACCCCAAAATAACCCGTTGCAGGCCTGAATCGATGCTTGGGTGAGTGGGAGCTAAAAACAAACAGCTAGTTCGCTCACTGAGCAAATAAAATAAAAAGCACGTGCATTGGTTTAGTTTTGTATTCACAAATCCTTCAGAGTGTGAGATTGGATTGGGAAAAGGTAGATGTGGAGATCCCTTTAATATGAGGGGCCGTGTAGGACTTAAACTATTTTCCTCTCTCACACACACATGTATTGCCTCTCATTCACTATAGTATTACTGCACATACACACACATTTTCTGCTTGCCTCTCATGCAGTATAGTATTATTCTCTCACACACACATGTATTGCCTCTCATTCACTATAGTATTACTGCACATACACACACATTTTCTGCTTGCCTCTCATGCAGTATAGTATTATTCTCTCACACACACATGTATTGCCTCTCATTCACTATAGTATTACTGCACATACACACACATTTTCTGCTTGCCTCTCATGCAGTATAGTATTATTCTCTCACACACACATGTATTGCCTCTCATTCACTATAGTATTACTGCACATACACACACATTTTCTGCTTGCCTCTCATGCAGTATAGTATTATTCTCTCACACACACATGTATTGCCTCTCATTCACTATAGTATTACTGCACATACACACACATTTTCTGCTTGCCTCTCATGCAGTATAGTATTATTCTCTCACACACACATGTATTGCCTCTCATTCACTATAGTATTACTGCACATACACACACATTTTCTGCTTATTGCCTCTCACACACACATGTATTGTCTCTCATTCACTATAGTATTACTGCACATACACACACATTTTCTGCTTATTGCCTCTCACACACACACATGTATTGCCTCTCATTCACAATAGTATTATTACACACACACACACATTTTCTGCTTACACACACACACATTTTCTGCTTATTGCCTCTCATTCAGTATAGTATTATTCTCACACAAACACATGTATTGCCTCTCATTCACAATACAGTAGTATTAGGTCACATACACGTTTTTTGTCTCTCTTTGGTCGTGTGTGTGTGTGTGTGTGTGTGTGTGTGTGTGTGTGTGTGTGTGTGTGTGCGTTGGTGCAAGCGTATTGGCCCGCCTATGCGCCAGACTACGTACCGACATTATCGGGACATTTGGTATTAGCCAGCCTTTGCCAATGTCTGGATAAAACACAGATTGTATCCAAATATATTAATATGTAAACATTGTTTTTTCTCATCAATATCAGCGTAACTTGTGGCTAATAGGCTGCCTGGATGAGTTGGAGTGTGCTTTAACACTTAAAATTGTTTTAATAAAAAGTTATTTACATTTATAAAATTGGCTGGCTACGCACCTCCCAGGGTATTTGTGTGTGGTGTGTATGTTTTTGTGTATCGGTTGCATTTATTGAAGCCGTGTGTGTGGCTCACTGACACACATGGCGCCAAACTGCAACGCCCCTCCTCTCGTGATGTGGAGACCGCGCGAAACTCCAACGCCGCCCCTCCTCTCGTGATGTGGAGACCCTGTAGTGGGCGGGGGCTCAGGGCGGGGCCTCAGGTGACCGAGTTTTTAAAAGTTAAAGCCCCTTGAGCTTACACGTGCAGAGTTATGGCGTCGTGTGTTGAGTGCATGTAGGTGAGCGGAGATTATTTTTGGAGAGCGATTTAAATAAAATTTTGCAGCGGTAGGTGGACAGAGTGTCAGAGTGTATTGACTTCATTCAGGTAAGAATTAAAAAATTTTTTTTGTTGCTTTTGATGACATCATCTCAAGGAAATGTTAACCTAATCCAGTAGTAACGTGACTTTAACCGCAGCGTCACAAACTGTGAAGACTGTAGAAAACTTTATCAACATTTAGATAAATTAGGAAGTATCTGTGCATGAGTTTTGAGTGCGTGAAGAAAGACGCAGCTCAAACTAGCTGCGGCTAGCGTTAGCATGTAACGTAACTTCACTTCAGAAGCGTGACAACCTTTCAACGCTGTTGAAAACTTTTATAGACATTTATATAAATCAGCGATACTATATATGCATCACTTGTGGATGTTTTTAGTGGTTATTTAGAGTCTTAACGCGACGAAGACAAAATTAAACGCACGTCGCGTTAGCGTCACTACCGTGAACGTGTCACGTCACAATAACAGCGTGACTAACGCTGTAATTTAACATGCGTTAATAGGGTAGAGGGGTTTTAATGTTTCCAACGTCATTTTTGTGCTAATTCTGCTCTTTTTTTTTTTTTTTTTACCTCTGAGCAGTGAGCAGACGGACGAACTGCGTCGTTACGTCATCACGTCATCACGTTGCAGCCTCGTTACGTCATCACGTTGACTGCAGTTTTATGTAGGTATAAGAATACTGTTGTTGGAATACTGAATACTGAATAATACAGAATACTGTATAAGTGTATTGTATAAACTTGAGAATTGTTTTTTAACTTTTTCATATTTTTACATGTACAGGTTTTCAGCTAGTCCAAGAGGTCATTTGGTATTTGGTGAGTCAAACATCCCGCCTTCCTGAAAACAGACAGATGGATTCTTTACTGACTGAGGTCCACGCTTTATCCATCCATCCATGCATTCATCCATCCATCAAACATCCATCCATCAAACATCCATCCATCCATCATCCATCAAACATCCTACCTTCCTAAACCCAGACATATGGATTCTTTACTGACTGAGGTCCAAGCTTTATCCATCCATCCATCTATCAAACATCCATCCATCCATCAAACATCCATCCATCCATCCATCAAACATCCATCCATCCATCAAACATATATCCATCCATCAAACATCCATCCATCCATCAAACATCCTGCCTTACTGAACCCAGACAGATGGATTATTTACTGACTGAGGTCCACGCTTTATCCATCCATACATCCATCCATCCATCAAACATCCACACATCCATCCATCCATCCATCCATCAAACATCATCCATCCATCATCAAACATCCTGCCTTCCTGAACCCAGACATATGGATTCTTTACTGACTGAGGTCCACGCTTTATCCATCCATCCATGCATTCATCCATCCATCAAACATCCATCCATCAAACATCCATCCATCCATCATCCATCAAACATCCTACCTTCCTAAACCCAGACATATGGATTCTTTACTGACTGAGGTCCAAGCTTTATCCATCCATCCATCTATCAAACATCCATCCATCCATCAAACATCCATCCATCCATCCATCAAACATCCATCCATCCATCAAACATATATCCATCCATCAAACATCCATCCATCCATCAAACATCCTGCCTTACTGAACCCAGACAGATGGATTATTTACTGACTGAGGTCCACGCTTTATCCATCCATACATCCATCCATCCATCAAACATCCACACATCCATCCATCCATCCATCCATCAAACATCATCCATCCATCATCAAACATCCTGCCTTCCTGAACCCAGACATATGGATTCTTTACTGACTGAGGTCCACACTTTATCCATCCATCCATCAAACATCCATCCATCCATCCATCCATCAAACATCCATCCATCATTCATCCATCAAACATCCATCCATCTATCTATCCATCCATCTATCAAACATCCGGCCTTCTTGAAACCAGACAGATGGATTCTTTACTGACTGAGGTCCACGCTTTATCCATCCATACATACATCCATCTATCAAACATCCATCCATCCATCCATCAAACATCCATCCATCCATCCATCAAACATCCATCCATCATCCATCCATCAAACATCCTGGCTTCCTGAACCTAGACAGATGGATTCTTTACTGACTGAGGTCCACGCTTTATCCATCCATCCATCCATCAAACATCCATCCATCCATCCATCCATCAAACATCCATCTATCCATCCATCAAACATCCTGCCTTACTGAACCCAGACAGATGGATTCTTTACTGACTGATGTCCACGCTTTATCCATCCATCCATCAAACATCCACACATCATCCATCAAACATCCATCCAAACATCCACACATCATCCATCAAACATCCATCCATCAAACATCCATCCATCATCCATCCATCAAACATCCATCCATCTATCCATCCATCTATCAAACATCCTGTCTTCCTGAACCCAGACAGATGGATTCTTTACTGACTGAGGTTCATGCTTTATCCATCCATACATACATCCATCCATCCATCTATCAAACATCCATCCATCCATCAAACATCCAGCCTTGCTGAACCCAGACGGATAGATTCTTTACTGACTGAGGTCCACGCTTTATCCATCCATCCATCCATCCATCCATCCATCCATCCATCCATCCATGCATCCATCTATCAAACATCATCCATCCATCCATCAAACATCCTGCCTTCTTGAAAACAGACATATGGATTCTTTACTGACTGAGGTCCACGCTTTATCCATCCATCCATGCATCCATCCATCCATAAAACATCCATACATCCATCCATCCATCAAACATCCTGCCTTCCTGAACCAGACAGATGGATTCTTTACTGACTGAGGTCCACGCTTTATCCATACATCCACCCATCCATCCATCAAACATCCATCTATCCATCATCAAACATCCATCCATCAAACATCCTGCCTTGCTGAACCCAGACAGATGGATTCTTTACTGACTGAGGTCCACGCTTTATCCAACCATCCATGCATCCATCCATCTATCAAACATCTATCCATCAAACATCCATCATCCATCAAACATCCTGCCTTCCTTAACCCAGACATATGGATTCTTTACTGACTGAGGTCCACGCTTTATCCATCCATCTATCAAACATCCATCCATCCATCAAACGTCCATCCATCAAACATCCATACATCTATCCATCAAACATCCTACCTTCCTGAACCCAGACAGATGGATTTACTGACTGAGGTCCACACTTTATCCATCCATCCATCCATCCATCAAACATCCATCCATCCATACATCCATGCATCAAACATCCATCCATCCATCTATCCATCAAACATCTCAAACATCCATCAAACATCCATCCATCCATCCATCAAACATCTATCCATCCATCAAACATCCATCCATCCATCAAACATCCTGCCTTGCTGAACCCAGACAGATGGATTCTTTACTGACTGAGGTCCATGCTTTATCCATCCATTCATCCATCCATCCATCCATCAAACATCCACACATCCATCCATCCATCCATGCATCCATCCATCAAACATCATCCATCCATCATCAAACATCCTGCCTTCCTGAACCCAGACATATGGATTCTTTATTGACTGAGGTCCACACTTTATCCATCCATCCATCAAACATCCATCCATCCATCCATCAAACATCCATCCATCATTCATCTATCAAACATCCATCCATCTATCTATCCATCCATGCATCCATCCATCAAACATCATCCATCCATCATCAAACATCCTGCCTTCCTGAACCCAGACATATGGATTCTTTATTGACTGAGGTCCACACTTTATCCATCCATCCATCAAACATCCATCCATCCATCCATCAAACATCCATCCATCATTCATCTATCAAACATCCATCCATCTATCTATCCATCCATCTATCAAACATCCGGCCTTCTTGAAACCAGACAGATGGATTCTTTACTGACTGAGGTCCACGCTTTATCCATCCATACATCCATCCATCCATCAAACATCCAGCCTTGCTGAACGCAGACAGATGGAGTCTTTACTGACTGATGTCCACCTTTTATCCATCCATGCATGCATCCATCCATCCATCCATCAAACATCCATCCATCCATCCATGTATCCATCCATCAAATATCATCCATCTATCCATCAAACATCTTGCTTTCTTAAAAACATGATAAACTGAAATTGTGTGTGTGTTTGTGTGTGTGACTGTTTTGTGGTTTCTAAGGACAGTGTTTTGTCAGGACAGTAATGAACTGTAATCTGCTTGTCTGTTTATAGCATATGACAATGTCCATAAAAACCACAAAACAGTCACACACACAAACGCACACAATTTCAGTTGAACATGTTATATTTACATGTATATGTCTATCTGTACAGTATATGTATATGCATATACAGTATACATGTATATGCATATATGTATATACACTGTATATGAATATGCATATATGATATGCTTATATACATGTATATATGTAT
>JBBPBX010028054.1:0-14891 GCA_038048925.1 Garcialebias charrua
CCTAATCAACTAAATGGCTTTTGAATTTGCACACCTCAGCTGTGATCATTTAGGAATAATGCATAATCAGTAGTGTTCAGATGGAGCTCTGATATTGGGAAATAATGGAACAAATGAAAGTGAAACGCAACTGGAAGCGGCTGAATGTAAAGCAGCCACACACAAACATCAACACGGACCAGAGACACGACACGGAGCAGACAAAGTTGTGAAACTGTAATAAGTATTCTGCGTCGCTCTCAGTGTTTTCCCCGTGGCCACCTCAGTGCAGCGTGGTTGTTCAATAACCCAGACGCCGGCGCTGATTATTTTGAATTTGTTCTCATATCGTATATTTATGCTAAATATGTTTGTTCGCTTGCAGTTTGTGTTCCTTGATGATTGTGACGTTCCATTTTTGGGGGGGTCATCTAGGCTCACATTCCATGTTAAAGTGGCTGACAATATCATTTATGTTTCATATTTTGTGTTTGCAAAGTAAAACAGCCTCTGTGTACAATAAGGTGAAAGTGTTTCTGTTGTTGTTGATGCGAGCAGCCGCAGCCTCCTCTGACACGTTCAGTGACAGCGATACGGGTTTTCAAAAGAAACCGTTGACTAATTTATCATTGCTCACCACCGAAAAAGGCAATTGGAGCGCAATTATGTTTTTGCCTGTTTGTTTCCAAAATATCTCAGGAACTACTGGATGGACTTTAATGAAATTTGCAGAAAGGGAGTGGTGGATCCAACAAAGTTAAGTCAGGTCCCCTGGATGGTTTTGTTTTGTTGAAACGACTTCATCAGTCCGAGGAGCCACAACGAGGGATGTTGGACATTTTGAACCACTTTGGTCATGGCTGCCTTAGACGTGTCGGCGGGGGAGAGGGTGGACTCCAGAAACCATCTTAGCACCATCAAACTGGTTGACCCACTATGAGAAGGTGCTATTTGTAAAACTGTTTGTTGTGGCTCCTTGGACTGATGAAGTCCTTTGGATGAAAGATGAAATGTTACAACAAAAATAAACCGTCCAGAAGACCTGACTTAACTTTATTGGATTTTTCATCCGAGTTATTGAGCATGAACTTTGATGATTGGTGGATGTGTATCTACAACTTGATTCAAGCTGATTGTCAAAACCAACTCTAAAACACAAAAATGTTCATAACTCAGTAGGGGTGGAAGAAAAAAAAAAAAATCGATTTTTTTAAAAGAATCTAGATTCTTAGTCCTAGCGATTCAGAATAGATTCTAAAAGCCCTAAAATTGATTTTTATTTGTATTTTTTATTATTATTTTTTACCGAAGTCTGTATATTATTTTGAGTTAAAGGTTAATGCACTATGGTAGGCTGAAGTCTGTTTACTTTTGTATTTATATATTTTGAATTATTTGTTTGTGATGGACTGGAGACCTGTCCAGGTGTCCCCCGCCTCTCACACAGTGATGGCTGGACACCAGTGACCCCCGTGACTCTTAAAGGAAGAAGTGGGTAAAGATGATGGATGGATGAATTATTTGTTCCTAGATTTTAATTTTATTGTTTTAGAGAAATCCAGGCAACTAAGCTAACCTAATACTGGTTATTTAAGTTACAGAATTTAATGCATTCCTGTATTATTTGTTCCTATTTTTGGTATAAATATCAAACGATGCAAAAAATTAGATGCAATGAGGAACCTAAAATTATTGTTTTAAATAAATGTTCCATTTGTTTACATTGTTGTTTATTCTTTTGTCAATTACAAAACTGAAACAAAATTTATCACGATTTTAATAGAAAAATCGTTTCTGAATCAAAAATCGTTTCTGAATTAAAAAAAAATCGATTTTGAATCGAATCGTGACACCAAAAATCGGAATCGAATCGATTCTCCAGACACTGAGAGATTCGCACCCCTATAACTCAGTTAGTTTTACAGATTATGTCCTAAAAATCAGCTCCTCAGTTCGAAGCCATGGTGCCCAACCAGAAATGAGTGAGATTCTTCGTCTGGGTGGAAGGGAGGTCTTTGACTCAGGTGGAGGAGATCAAGTATCTGGGAAGTGATGTCAAAAGTAGGACGTAGCAAGACCTGGATTGAGAAATCGGGGCCTTATCAGTAATGAGGGCGTTGCTTCGGTTGGCTGTAGTGAAGAAAGAGTTGAGTCGTCTGAATTTCCTGGTCTGTCTACGTTCTAACATTCATCTATGATCATGAGCAGTGGTCTGCAACCTTTATGATCAAAAGAGCCATTTTACACCTTTGTTCACTAAATTAAAAGTGATCAGAGCCGCAACAGTCTGCTGTGATTATCAACTGGTGGCCCGTGGGCCACTTTAGGTTTGTTGGAGTGGTCTTTTGTAGCCATTAGGGGTAACATTATAAAGCTAAAAATAGCTAATAATTTAGATTTTTTACAATTAAGACAAATGAAAAGATCAGATTTTTAAAAATGAATTACTATGAACTATGCCGACCTATGTATTTGTTTTAATTGTGGCAAAATTAAGTATAGAAATAAAGCATAAAGTTAAAGTGAGTACGTTTTACTCCTTGTACGTGTTCCAGCAAAATAAATTACAGGAAAACTGCTAAAACTAGTCCTTTTTGTTGTTGTTTGTATAACGACAAATAAAATTCAGTTTTATGTTAGTTTTGGTCAAAGCTTGAAAGAGCCGCAGCGGAGGAACCAAAGAGCCTCATGCGGCTCCAGAGCTGCAGGTTGCAGACCCCTGGTCATGAGGTTTGGATCATGACCAAATAATGAGATCCTGGATGCAAGCTGTCGAAAATATCTTCCTGTGTAGGGTGGCTCAGCCTTAGGGTGAGGAGCTCCGTCATCTGCGGGGAGCTCAGAGTAGAGCTGCTGCTCGATCACAATGAAAGGTATCAGTTGAGGTGGTTTGGACGGACGCCTCCTCCCTTTGGAGGTTCTTTTGGGCATGTCCCATTAGGAACACACCCTGGGCCAGAGCCAGAACTTGCTGGAGGGACTCTCTCTGGCCTTGGGGTTCTCCAGGAGGAGATGGAGCTCTAAAAGGAGATGGAAACCTAAAATTTGATGTGGTAGTAGCTGCGAGTCGTTCACAAATCATATTCTGAGCATCTTGCAGCATGATCAGAATGTGGTATTCTTTTATATTTTAAAGATTTTGACCCAGAAAAATCGACTAGAACTCTGTGGGTTCTCAGCATAAGATGATCTTGGTCTAAAACTGGCATGAAAGGCGATATGCGTTCTTTCCAGGAATACCAGGATTTTAATTGCTTCTACTTTGTACAAATATTTACCACTTTTAATTAAAACCACAATCCCACCTGTTCTTTTACTGGATGATTTAAAGCCTTGAATATTGTTGGTTCAGGAGAAGTTTGCTCAAACTGTTTACTCGTGTATCTCACCATCAGCGAACCAAACGTGACACATTTTCCAGATGTGGACTACGTCTCCTCCTCCTCAGGTGATCCTCCCATCATCCAGACTTCCTCTGATGAACTCAGCTCTGTTTCTTTCTGCTGCTGTACACACCTGCTCCTCATCTCTGCTGACAGCTCCCATTTCCTGCTTTGTAGGATGTTTGCTAAACCACTAATTCCTGTTTTGGATTCACGTTGAGGTGTCGTGAAGACAGATGTCCACACACTGATGATTTACAAGCCTGAACACGTTCAGGATACAGAGGTGCTGGTTCCTCTATAATTACTACAATAAACATTGCCTAAAACTACCTTCAGTATTTTGAGATTCAAATAAATAATTACTGTTTAGAAAATTATGCAGTGAAAATGTGCACATCTGAACTAAAACTCTGGTTTCTCTACGGATTAAAATAGGCAAAAATTTTCAATCTAGTTGAAAAAAGTATGTAAAGCAGCAGTTTTTGTAATGTACGTTTTTTTGAAAATATGTAAAGCAGCAGTTTTAAAAGGCTTTTTTGATGTAAAATTTGAAAAAAGTTAGAAAAGTAACACAATGTTAAGTTAAACTATTTTATAAAAATATTGATAGAATAAATCCGCATTTTAAAACATTTTAGTTTAGCATTTAGTCTATTTTTTATTGTTGTAAAGCATATTTGTTAAATTTAGTTTATTAAATGTGTAAAAAAAATCAATGAATTAGACATCAACATGAAAAATTGTAGAACTAAAAGTAAATTTGAAGAAGCCATGCTTTTTGAAGTATATACAGTATTTTTTGCTGTATAAGCTGCACC
The DNA here is from genome assembly GCA_038048925.1 of Garcialebias charrua. Classification (NCBI taxonomy): domain Eukaryota; kingdom Metazoa; phylum Chordata; class Actinopteri; order Cyprinodontiformes; family Rivulidae; genus Garcialebias; species Garcialebias charrua. The sequence continues at coordinate 4,184 of JBBPBX010028054.1, forward strand.
TTTTTGCATAAATTTGCAAGTCCTGCGACTTATACACTGAAGTGACTAGTATACGTTTTTCGCACCATATTTGAAACCCAATTTTTGGCCGAGATCTGATGATTTCATTCATTCTGATATGGAAAACATTGCGCACTACCATTTTCAGCCACTAGAGGACACTCGAGTAATATGGCAAGCCAAGTGTCTCATTAATAGGTAAAAGTGGCTATTAATGAGAAACTTGGCTTGCCATACAAAGCCACCTTCGTCTTGCTCCGGACTTCCTGCAGCAAACATTAAATCAGCTGCAATTTGCCACGATGCCCAGGCGAAATGCAGCCGATTTGACCATTAAAGTGCATTAATTAAGGAAAAGTTAAACTGAGACACATCTTTGCTATAATTTCAAACAAACAAATAATTGTTTTTAAGTGTTAATCTTATTAAATTCTTGTTAAAGTCCTCCCGTACACACACTCGTGGCCGCCATTTGGCAGCCAATCGTTTTTTTTTTCTTCCGATTTCCAATTAAACTTTCACCCCAAAACAAGTTTCTGAATTCACGAGGCAAACTTTTAAAATAAAAAATGCAATATTTTTTAATACAAAAATACACCAGATAATGACTATAACTCTTTTTGTGATGGGTGAATTAAACTTGATCTATCCCAAAAGTTACCAACAGTTTAAAGCTGCAGTATGTAGCTTTTTTTATGAACATATTTCTTCACTCTGTCACTACCTCCTGACAGACTGATGTTAGCCAGGTAATCTCTGAAAAAAAAAAAAAATATTGTCCCCTTGCTTCTCCAGGTGGTAAATAAGCATTTCTAAAAAGAAAAGGTGACCCACCATTTTCCAGCCAATAAAAACAGAGTTTGTAACCAGCCAATAAAAACAGAGCTTGAATTTGAATCAGCCAATAAAAACAGAGCTTGAATTTGAAATTTAACAGACCACAAGGGGGCAGAGCGGGATCAGAATGCTTTGCCTGTTGAAAATATTTCTAAGTTCTGCAGTTCTACAGAAACTGCATACTGTACCTTTAAGAAAGGATCAAGTACTGAAGTCCAAAAAAATCCCAACAAAACGTGTTTGTCTGTTGCTAGCTGACTACACGTCGTCTTTCTGAAGGAGTTTTTTTTTTTTTGGATAACCTACAGGAGTGCTGGAGATTTCCCGGTCGTTGCAGACGAGGCGGAGCTCGGCAGATTCACTCAGACTCTCGGTCTGAAGCCAAAGACGCACTCCGCCTTTCTCAGAAACCTCCACCTGCCAGGCCGACTTCAGAGCAATCACTGCAAGGAGAGGAGATCAACGACAAACCGTTCACGTCAAATCTGCACAGGTGCGGAGTAAAAAACAAACAAAACAAAAAACCACACCACAAACACAAAACCAGTCAGATGATTGAAAAGCCAGATGTGATTACATCACGACAGAGGTACATACAGGGATTTCTGACTTGCCAGCTGAGTTCTTTCAGACGCTCAAGGTCTGTAAAAAAATAAAAAAAATAAAGAAAGAAGCAGAATGAACATTTTGTCCTGACTGTTGTGTTGTCAGAATATCAGCGGGCAGGAGAGTTGATTGAAAACATGCACAGGTGAGCAGGTGACCTTGTTGAAGTGGCAGCTTTAGAGGAAAACTCATTAATCCGTCCAGTAAAACACAGCAGTTTTCTGCTGGTGTCACAAATCCCACTGAAATCCTGTTTTTCCCTCCGTTAGGACGTTTACTGTGTAAGCCTTACCGTTTAGGATGACAAGTTTGACACGTTAGGGGTTTACCTTTGGCGGTGAAATCGTAGCTGGAAGATATCAGTGGTGTGTCACTCAGCTCCACCGTGTACAGACCCAGATCCTCCTCGGACGGGTCTGTGAAGGTGAGAACGGACCTGACAGACAATTTAAAAAGCGACAGACGTTTGCCGAGCTTCTTGTTGTTGAGCTGCCATCAGGGTTTCAATAAGAAATGGTAAATGGACTGTACTTATACAGCATCTCTATCTTATCAAGATATTCAAAGCACTTTACAACACATCCTGTGCCTCATTTACCCATTCACACAGCACTCTACTAGATCAATACAATGAATAATCAGTGCTTTATCACATTTGTACATTGATGGGACACACATAAGAGGCAATGAGGGATTCAATGTCTTGCCAAGGGACATTTTAGCATGTGACTGCTGGTGGAATTTAACCCCCAACTTTTGCATTGGAGGATGACCGCTCTAACCACTCAGCCACAGCCGCCCCCTCAATGATTGTGAAGTGAACGCTGACTCACACTGCTGTCCTGTTTTTATAATCTACCTATACTGCCGCAGACGTTGAGCTATTTTAATCGTTCTGTCTACGGCTGCTGTGACATTTGATGTTTGGAACATTTATACTTTTTAAAATATTTTACTTTATGTAAAATAAAATTCCCCATTTAGATGTACTTACAACGGTCTTGAGTTACGACGTTTCGTGGTTACGACGCATCTCCCATTAATATATATATTTTTTAAATGTAAATTTTATTTTGAAAAGCCGAGTTACGCAGTTTCCGGTTTTACGACAGTTTTATGTCGTGAAGGCAATAGAGAATATGAGGAGGGACGGACGGCTTTACCACAGCATCCCAGTAGGAAATTAACTATTTTTTCCCCTTCATTATGGCTCCCAAATGTATGTGTTTTTTTATAATTATGTAGGGTACTGTGTTAGGATAGGCTAAGTGCTTGGTAAAATACAGTACTGTACGTATAAGGTGAAGTATTTACATATGTTCAGACTTACGTCGAAATTCGGGTTACGACGCAGCGTAGGAACGGATCTCCATCGTAAGTCGAGGACTACCTGTATTAGATTTTTTTTTCTGTTCGCGATAGACGAAGCCTTTCCTTAGTTTACACATTTCCCAGGAGAAATTGATATGTCGGCCTGTTTTCCAGGCCAACCGGGGGAGACAGATTCAGATAATCACAATTACTGTATTGATTTATTCAGGCAGACTATTTTTCTTGTCAACCTTGAGTCTTATTGATACTTTCGAGATCCAAAATGGCCAGATTAGTGTGCATTCAACTGGTCCGTGCTTATGAGCCTCTTCAAGGTCGTTTCATGCTTACAGGTCCCAAAGCTGCAGGTGGCCTGCGATTCACATCACTACCATCTTACGGTTTAGCTCGTAAATCAGCTGATTTTGAGTCCTCAAAGCACGAACCAAACCTTCACATAGGCATCAGCCTGACGAGGTACAAACTAGCTGCAACCGTCTTCTTTGTATGTTGATAAACCAGGGTCTAGACAATTCCAAAAACAGGAAACCTGTTATCACAAATCCAATTATATGCAATTTTGGCATCCTCGATCGACAGCAGAGATAGACACATCACATCCCACTTCCCCAGAGATATATCCAGCTGCATGAGTGTCGTTCGAGCAGACATAAGGGTTCTCCAGGACCCTGTCGCTTTGTTGAAGATATTTTGTCATTTGCGTCGAAAGTCCAGTTGGTCATATACATAACAGCAGTTTTCATTTTGGAAGATGTGTAAAAAGAGGAGCTGCTCCGATACACAGACAGAGCAAAAAAGCAGGAGGAGAACAGGGAGCGGGAAGAAATATGTGCGTTTCACACCAGAGCAAGTGAGAGGGGGGAAAAAGCTAATCTCCTGCTTTTATCTTGCTTTTTAATATTTTAGCTCGCCTTTTCTTACTTTACTTTACTTTCTTACTAGCTGCTTTCTATATTTTACTTAACATTCTGCTTCTTTCAGCTTTAACAAGCCAGTTTCAGCTTAGCAAATAGTTCAAGGTGACTTCATTCGCACCACACGTGGTAGTACATGAGGTGGAAAAACTGTGTTGAATTCATTTAGAAAGATAATCAACATTTTTACAGAACAGGCAGATTCTTTAGTTTTACAAGCTTTAAATGACTTTAATTGACTGAACTGGAATCTCAGTGAGGAAAAGCTGTTAAGTGTTATAACAACAAATAATCTATGAAATGGTTGTTTTGAAGCATTTTTCTGTGTTTGTTCACTTCATGTACAAAAGAAGAAATAGACCAGTAAAAACAAAAGAGAAGTTATCAGATTAAGAGTTATTAAAGTCTAAATTAAAGCTGATAGATACCAGACACTGCTGCACATGAAGGACCAACCTGTTCTGTCTGGTTTCAGTCTTTGTTTTCTTGGCATCTGTGGGGTCGGTGTAATTTCTGCTCCAGAGGAACTCGCTCTCATCGTTCATCTCAACAGCCTCGAAGCCCAAAAATATAAACCCGTCACTGTCCACACCGATCTCAATGTCTCTGGCTCCTGACAATAAACAAGACACTTATCAAGTCTCATGGATTTCTCTTAAACAGAGAACCTGTAGAAAAACTCATTATTTATTAAAGTTTCATCATCCATTAAGACCTTAAAAACACGTTGTCTAATGGCTTTGTAGTTAAGGTTGTCAAAATCATTTTAATTACATGAATATACATTCTAATTGCTTTTATATAGCATCCTTTTTATCCATATTCTGATGTAGTTTTTAAAGTACTGTACATTCTTTGTTGTTTATTGGTGCACGTGTTTTATGATGTAAAAGTCATTACAGCTTTTTAAGGAATAATTCAGCCTTTTACTGCTAATTTGATTTTTTTGGGGTGAATAAATGAAAGAAGATAAAGTTTACCAGTGTCAAAATTTTTCCTATTCTTTCAACTACCGTATTTTCCACCATAAACGTCGCACTGCCGTATAAGTCGCATCAGTCCAATTATGTCCAATAAAGTTGAAAAATCCATAAACATGTCGCACCGCCATATAAGTCGCATCTATTATGCGTCACTACTGACGCGTCGAGTATGTTATGCGTCACCGCTGACAACCCGGAAATGTGGGCCAGTGTTTTGCCAAAAACGGATTGGCTGCCAGCCACATGAGCGTGTACGGAAGGACTTTAACAAGATTAACACTTAAAAACAATTTTTTGTTTGCTGAAAACTATAGCAAAGGTGTGTCTGAGCTGAACTTTTCCTTAATAAATGCAGGTAATGGTCAAATCAGCTGAATTTAAAAAATAGTTTCGCCACCTCGCTTCTGCGAAGCGTGCACACGCAGTGAGTGGAAACGCTGCTTTTCTTTAAGATTTAACAAGATAAACACCTAAATAAATTGTTTGCTTACATTATAGTAAAGGTGTGTCTCAGCTGAACTTTTCCTTAATAAATGCACATAATGGTCAAATCAGTTGAATAAAAAAAAAAAATACTGCGACTTATATGCCGAAAAATACGGTATTTATTCGGTTAATTTCTCAACTCCCTCTTTAACAGCCAAAATTATAAAATGTCTTTTGAATGAAATAAAACTTGTTGTTTACTGACAGAAAGCAAACAAACAAAAAAAAAAGCAATGTGTCTGCACGTTTTTCCCCAAACTTTTCCATCACAGTTTGACCTGCATCTGTAATGTTGGTTCTGTGGCCTGACCTGGTCGGGTCTGAGCTGTGACCGGCTCCGAGGGCAGAGAAGCTGGACCCGCTCCGGCCTCATTAACCGCCGCCACACGGAGACGGTAGGTCCGACCCGTCTGAAGGCCCGACACCTGGATGCCAGAAGAAGCGCATCAAATATTAACCAGTCGCCCAAATAATTCAGTACACGATTTAAACATTCAGAGACGGACTCGGAAGTCCCTGCCAGGTGGAGCCTAGAATAATAAAATGACACTCCTGCTTTATAAACTGTGTCATCTTTGCTCCATTAAATCAGATGAGCAAACCCTGAGCTGCTTCGTTGCTTCCCTCACCTTATAATGCGTCTCTGAGATTGGCTTTTTGTTCAGTGCAGCCCAGCTGTCTGACTGGTCACCCTGGCTGATCTCCAGCAAATAGCCAGTGACCGGACTCAGACCCTCATACAGAGGGGCCACCCATACGAGCACCAGGGAGCCGTCTCTCACCTCCCTGACCTCCAGGTCGTGAGGGCAACCTGCGGATCAGAAGAGCTGAATAAACAACAGACAGTTTGCACCTCCGGACCAACAGAACACGACATCACAAAGAGTCTGAAAACGGCGTGACAAAACGAGGCTTCTCCTAATCTACACTGACTGACTGGACGTCAATCTGGGCAATGATTTTTAGTCACTTTTAAATTATTAATGGCACACAGGGAAGCCCATTTGCCAAGATTAATGAGCTGCTCGCCAATTTTTGTGACACCGTCTGCATTTTCTATATTAATGGTAGAAAATACAGATGTGAGGTCGCTCAGAGTTGATGCTTTTTTTTTTAAAATTGAGCTGCTAGTAAAAAATAAATAAAAAAAGAACAAACTGGTGAGTATGTTTTTTTTTTCAAATAATAAAATTAAATATGTAGTTTTTACTCAACAAGTAAGGGAGAATATCTCACTGTTATTTGAAATGATTCAATTTGTTATAACTATTACCGGTAACCTGTATTCTGAGACAAAAGATGTGATAACCGTATATCAATCATCTACGATAGAGTCTTATAAACTTTCTACAATTTGTTCCATAGGCTGCAGGAACACTCTCAGGATTTATCTCCCCCGCAGATTTCATTTTTCTTGTATGATACGTATTAAAGGAAGCAGTAAAAGTTTGTTCTACTTTGCTTCTAAGGAGAGACGTTTTCTTCGAATCCTTCAAAAGTGGTCTGTTCTTTTATTTTACTTTAGCTGCTTTTTCTATTATTGTCTGTCCAGTTTTCAGACTTTACCATGGCAACATGTTGAAGCTAAAACTGAATACTGTGGACAAGTGGAGGGAAAAAAAGATGATTCAGGTTAAAAAAAAAACCTACCAACGAAGGGAGAAAAAACTGCAGCTAAGACCTAAAAGATGCACCAGCCTTCAGCTGATCCTAAACGTAGCAGGAACTGATCCATAAAATCACAGCATCAGATTTGTGTCTTTAATTATTGCTGGTTAAGGTGTACAAACAGTAAATACAAGTAACAGTAAATAACTATTTACATATATTTTTACACATTAATGACTGCATTTTTCAAAACAGTTTATGTCAGTTATAGCAAATACGGTGGTGTTAGCAATCATCTTTAGATTGTTTTTAATGTCTGGAAATCGTCTTCAGACCCCTCACGTTGTTTTGTGACACATAGCAAAGTCCCAACCACCACTTTGGCAACAACTGGTGTCAAGTTTTCAGGCAATAAACTAAAATACTACTTTACGTTTGCCAAACTATGGTATTTTTCATAGATTCAACAAAAGAAATTGGGATAAATGATGTGAGAGGCAGGAAGTGATAAACTCAAATACTTTTTAAAAACGTTTTCGTAAACAAACCAACAAATAAAAAGATCATCCTTTTAGTTTAGCAGCCTTGTCCTGCCTGGTTGGTTGGTAGATTAGTAGGTAGGTACTGGTAGGTAGGTAGATTGGTCAGTTGGTATAGGTAGAAGGTCTATAGGTAGATAGGTCGGTCAGTCAGTTGGTAGATAGACAGCCAGCAAGAGAGACATCGAGACAGATAGACAGACATAGACAGACAGACAGATGTTTTATTAATCCCAGGGGGAAATTTGAGACATCAGTACATGTTCCAATCATATAGAAGAAAAAAAACACAAATGAAATAGTCAGAGCTAAGAGACTTAATAAACAAAAACGCAAACAAAACAAAAACGTCTCTCTGGGAATCAATGAAAAACCTGCCCAAAAAAAAAAGAAAAAAAAGAAAAGTTTAATAAACCTTTGAAAAGCCTGAAGAGCTGCTGACTAATACTACTTTATATTATCGAAATAAAAAGTTTGTCTCAGTGGAAGCAAAATATTAAATAATAATAATAATTTTTGCACAGTGCTGATGCTTCCACTAAGAGCAAACATGTGTTCCTATGTTTCTGTTTCCTTTGTGGGTGAAAAAAAAGCCCTACTTTAGTTTTTATCCTACGGTGGCTCTGGACAAAAAACATCAAAACCGTTTCCATCACGACAAAGTTTCTGTTTTATCACAAATCACCAGACATTTGACTTCCAGTTTCATGCTTACGTTCTGGATGGTTTCAGTGATTATATAGAAAAAATATTTCTAAAGCAGGAAATTAAACCTCCACCTCTAATAATGTACCGCTCCTGTAAAATTGTTTTTCTCTATAATTCTCCCGGCAGCAGCCGTGTTATTAAAGCACAAATCATACATAAACAACCTATAATAAATGCTGCAAGCTAATTCTAACTTAAGGCTGTGATTTTAGAGTTCAGTTCAGCTTCTTTATTATTCACTTAACCGCTGACCTCAGACATTACTGCACACTTTAATGGCACAGTAAGCAAATAGCTTATTATTAAGCTGAAGCTCCATGCTGGCCTGTTTGTTTTGCTGTTTTGCTGTTTAACGGCGCAGCTTAAACAAAAGTAAAATGGCAGCGGGTGGAAACGGGCCCTCCGGTTGATGGATGGTGTTTATTTCTATCTCACCTCCGTCGCTGCAGCCGGGGTCGATAAACAGATCGTAGAAATTGCAGCCAGGAAGGTATTGACGGAACCTGAAACTCCCAAAGCTCCCCAAGTAAATGCATCACCTGGAAATGACTGATTAGAGTTAAACTCCTCTGCTACTTACAAATGTGCAGCTGCGGTTGTGATCACTTTTGTATTTTTGAATGTTTTGGCACAGAATGATGGATGTGAGGACATCTGGGTGCTGAAAACAGGACGTTTCTTATCGTTTTTAGTGCACATAGTTTTAAATTGGAATAAATGGTTTTTAGTGTGCTGCAGCTTACAGCATGTGGAAACAGGAAATAAACAGTAATGTGTGAATAAATTGGTTTTAAGGGCTTTAATTTACAGAATCATAGTTATAGCTTCACAGCAGAGCAGATTATTTTCCTAAAAGGTGGCATAAATGGACTTTAAATGACATTCTGATGAGTTTTATTAAACACTTTTGCTAATGATTTAATAATATGGTACTTCCGCCATACACGTCGCACCGCTGTATAAGTCGCATCAGTCCAAATACGTCTAGCCTGGCCCTCGCCTTCCTACGCAGCTCCGCTCAATCTAGTTTCCCTTCACTGCTCCGTCTGGGACTTCTCCCATTCAGAAGGATTTCACTGGCAGATTTTTGGCCGGTCCAATCAGAGAACAGAAGGCGGAGTTTTGAACAACGTTGATTTCATGCACAGTTTGCCCTGCTTAAAATGGCTGCCGGCACGAAGGAATTTACAAGAAAACACGGTAAAAACTATTATTTCTTTGCTGAGAAAAAATATATTTCTTAGCTGACGTTATAGCACAAGGGTTCCTGAGCTTAACCGTTCCTTAATCAATTCACAAAATGGTCAAATCTGCTGGATTTAAATTGTTTCGGTTTGACTTTTTCCAAACAGCCTCGGGGGCGCTACGAAAATAAATTATAAAAAATCGAATTTTATCTCAAATGTTTCATCCAGGCCAACAGTCAGTAAATTAAAGCCATATAATTACACACTGGTAGCAGAAAAAATATCCACCGAGTGGTTTCTGAGCTGTTTATCTGAACAGTTAGCCTGTAAGTGCTGTGAATCCGATTTAATGTTAAAAGGGCTTGCCATATAGCCTGGCCCTCGCCTTCCTACGCAGCTCCGCGCAACATACGTCACGGCCAAACGTTAACGATTGGGTAACCTCAGCAGAGGCCACGCCTCCAGCAAGAATCGGTTCTCTATGGAGAAAGTCCAGACCCTAGTACGAAGCGAAGTGAAGGACAAGGGTCTGGTTTTAACCAGGCTAAAATACGTCTAATAAAGTGGACAAAACATAAATAAGTCGCTTGCGTCACCGCTGACCACCTGGAAATGTGGGCTGGTGTTGTGCCAAATATCGATTGGCTGCCACAGGAGTGTACACAGGAGGACGTTAATAAGAATTTAACAAGATTAACACTTAAAAACAATTATTTGTTTGCTCGAAATTATATCAAGTGTGTGTCTCAGTTGAACATTTCCTTAATAAATGCACTTTAATGGTCAAATCAGCTGCATTTTGTCTGGGTGGTGTGGGAAAATGCAGCTGATTTGACATTTGTTCCAGGAGTTCCAGAGCGAGACAAAGGTGGTTTTGTATGGTAGGCCAAGTGTCTCATTAACAGCCAATTTTACCTACTGTATATTAATGAAACACTTGGCTTGCCATATCACTTGAGGACGCTCTAGTGGCTGAAAATGGTAGTGTTCAATATTTTCCATGTCAGAATGAATGAAATTGTCAGATCTCAGCCAAAAATTGAGTTATAAATATGGAAAAAATACAAATAAGTCACTTTGTCGTATAAGTCGCAGGGAATGCTAATTTATGCAAAAAGGTGCAACTTATAAGGTGAAAAGTACAGTATGTAAAATATGGAGGGATTCACCATTACAGTACCTGGTTCTGGCATTGTCCATTTGTCACACAGAAAAGCTTCACTGGCATCCGAGGGCTTCCCAACGCCGGCCATGTTGGCAGCGAAGACACGAAACTGGTAGAAACGTCCACTTGTCAAGTTAGACACCTTGCAGACACAGAGTGGACATCGACAGAAACAGAGCAGAGCAGTGTTAGCTAAAAGATGTTGATGCATATTTACATTTACACAAGAACAAAGAAAATGTCTGCTCACAGAAATATTTTACACAAAGAATTACTTTAGTCCCTCCATAAAGAGGTTCTGGTCTGAAATATTTGTTATCAAACATAACTGGAGAGGATTTCA
>JBBPBX010028054.1:19043-31129 GCA_038048925.1 Garcialebias charrua
CCTCTGCGCTTTTCAGATTTTTCATCGCTTCACCGTCAGAAGCAGCCGACTCAATGAAGTAGTTAAAGATACAACTGTACGTAATCTGCGGCCACTTTTTCATATCGTCCACCCATCCTTCGTCCGCAGCAGGGAGCGGTATGGTTATACTGTCCTTTCTTAGCTCTGTCAAGTGGTGTTCCCACATTTTTAATGAACTAAAACAACAAAGTTTGGACTGTCTTCAACTGTATTACTCGCATGTAAACAAAGTGTTTCCGGTCAACCGGAATTCGGGTGCACATTTCGCGCAAAGCGTCATGGGGCGTAGGAATAAGGTGGATTGTCACCAAACTCTAAAGTACAGGAAGTCTCATTAAACTTCTCTTTAGCAGCAGCACCTGCATGACTTCCATGACATTGTTAAAAGTTTCAGTATTCTCTATTTGACCTAAAAGATCAACCAACTTTAATAAACTCTGGCATGCTATAGCCCATGAAGTGTACTTTTTTAAAGGTTACTCAGTGACATTTGCTGTATTGGTTGGGGAAACTGTAAAAAAAAATACTTGGGTAACTGAGTCGTAATGTGATCCAGGGTCCAATGCTTTAGAGCCAAAATAATGAGGATGTCATGGGAAATGTTTTTGTGACTGCGCAAAAAATAATTATTATTATTTTTCAGACTTGTATCCACACAGAAATTATGTTTTAGGAGCCCCAAAAGCTGTACTGTTTTAAAAGAGTTTGCAGAGTGAATAAAATCTTGAACCCCCATTTTTGCATTTTCATATAGGCGGCCAAAACACAACCTTTTGAGAATAATGGAGTCATACCTCTAATCTAACCTATGAACTGAGTCATTTTTCTCTTTTTGGAGAGTTTAAATTTTGCACAAAGTTTGCAAACGTATGCTTTGTGTTTTTTCCTGTTTTAGCATAATGTCAACCAGCCCTGCCCTGATGATGAGTGAGATTCAACCACCTCATAACAATCGTTCAAGAAGAGGTATTGTTCTTTTATTATTATTATCTAATCAACTTTTTTTAATTTAAATTTATAATCTTAACTCTTTTTTCCCCCCAGTCTGGGACAGACACAGCAGCTGTCTTCTTTCTGTTCAGGGAAATCCACCAGAGATCATTTGCAGCTGAGAAGTCTGTGATGACTGAACTCTGAACTTTTCCAGGGACCTGTCCCACCTGGGGGAGCAGGTCCAAGAAGAGGTTGTGAGTAATAAGGACAAATACAGCCACACTGCTGTTACTGTTGTTAGTGAGCGGTGTTCTCCGCCGCAAGAGATATTCACTGCAACTAGATCTGTGCTTTTGGCAGAAAATGTGGACAAGTTGGTCTTTTTGGACAAAAACTTAAAACTTGATTAGTTAGATCGTAAACAGTCTGTTGCTGCTTATTGTTCTGGTTCTGGCTGTTATTATATTTATTAAGATTTTTATTATTGTTAGTATAGTTTATTTATTATAAAGAGTGCCGTTTATTTAAAATATCATCCAAATGGGTCGATTTTATTTATGTATATACAAACGTATTGTTTAATTGACATATTTTCAAAATAAACATTTAGTAAATCTTCATTTTGACCTTTTTTGTACCGGAAATTAACCGAACCCTCTTAGAAACTGAACCGAACCAAAATGTGATTTTAGCGTACCGTTACACCCCTAGTAGTGAAGGTTGCACGTCTGTTGGAGTCAGCCTCCCCACCATCACAGACATCTACACCTCCAGATGCAGGAAGAGGGCCACCTGCATCATGAAGGACCCCACTCACCCAGCACACACACTTTTTGCCCCGCTCCCCTCAGACAGGAGGTTGAGGAGAATTAAGTGTAGAACGACTAGACTGAGGAACAGCTTCTACCCTGAAGCTGTTAGACTCATAAATCTCTAATTTATTCACTTGTGATTTTCACTGTGAAAAAAAAATCACTGTAATGCCACTTTGTCTATTATGTGCTGCTGACTATCCATGCTGCTGATCTCATGCTGCTGATTTCATTCGTACTCATTTACTCACACAGACTCATGTTCATGCTACTGTTATTCGGTGTATTGCTTTGCACTACTAAGTGTTTAGCGTATTTATTAGTTATATCTTGGATCCTTAGTATTTCACCCTCACTGGAGTGAGGGTGAAACGTTTCTGCTAAAAAGAAACTGTCCAGATGAACTGATTGAGAATGAGCGGATCCTTAGTATTGTTTCTTTTACAATTTATATTTTGCTATTGTTGGGTGTAACGGGGACCCTGTGTTCACAATTTTGTTGCACCACATGTGATGCGAATGACAAAGAACCTCAAACTTGTTTTCTGTCTGACAAATGTGTCAACACCAAACAGGAAGGGGGAAAATAGCTCCTAAAAGAGGGTTTGCTTAGAGTTGGTTTGTTGTTCTTCTGTTCCTTTTAGGAGCCTGGAGGTGCTTCAATTATCTCCTCGTGTTGCTTTAAAGGTGATAAAATGTGATGCTGCAAATGAGCTCTAATTGTGTGAAACTGAGACCTCATTGAATCCCTTTGCACCTCTGTTCTCCAGTGGAGTCAACATGAGCAGATCTTGGAGCAGCACAGTCTGCAGGGACACAGTCTTGTTGGCAAACAACAGTTTGTTGTGCACTGTAGGTGTTACAGATCAGACCGTTCAGACACACTCGGATTTCCTGATACACTTCTCTCCGACACCGAATAGCAGCTGGTACTTGATCACTGTGATGTTTCAAATTAAAAGCATTTATGCAGATCTGCTTGTTAATATTTTTGCATTAATTAGCAAACGTGTTCTTTGTGCATTCAGGGTTAGATTAAACACGCAGAGTGACGATATGAACTCCATAGCGCCATCCTAAGTGACGTTAGAGGGGAGCAAGGTTTTTTAAATGTGCAAATATATGCAAATAAGTGCATCGTTGTCATTAATCAGGACACATGAAGCAAAACGAACAAATCCTCAAAACAAACAGGGTGTTGCATCAGACATTTTGCATTTTAAATAAGCAGCCTGAATATAAATTCAATCTGATTAGGGTTCTTATCCGTTATGATAAGCACCATCTTCCCTTTTGGCGTTCTGTTCTGTAGAGAAGAGCACAACTTGTGATTCATAAAACTCCTTTTAAATGGTTTCAGAGGCGACCTGCTTAGGATTAGGGCTTCTGCCGATGAGACAGCGTTGTGTCACTCAGACATGTGCCACTTTTAGAAAATCCTGGTATATTTTTGTCACGTTCAAAAATTAAACAGTGAGTAGATTTAGAAGAGTTTCCTTATAATGAAATATTTTAAATAGTGGGGGGACATTTAAAACTAAATCACAACAATTATTCAATCATTTATTATGCCCGACTTTCCAGAGTGGGATGTTTTTAGGGCTTGATGAATTTCTGTCACCTTATGGCTGTGGTGGCAGCACCAGGTGCCAGTGATAGAAAGATAATCGCCTGTCAAAATGATAGTCGCATTAACTATTTAAATGTTGATTATTAAAAGTTGAATCTCATTACGCCTCCCTAAATCCTAAATAGGATAAGTTTAAACACAGCCTTATGTTTAATTGTTTATTTATTAACTAATTTATTTGACTCAAATCCTGAAACATAAATCACATTTTAAATTGTATTTGTAGAACATTGGAAAACTAAAAAATCCAGAACATTAGAGAGTTGCATCATGTTTAGGTGGTGCACTAATGTTTTTATGTTTAATAATAAAGTTATTGCAATCTGTTGTGAAAAAGTGCCCTGATGTGAAACTTAGCTGCTGTCATGCTAAAAGAAATGCATTCCAAACAGAAGATGAACCCTCTTAAACATTGATATAAACTTCTGAATGTTTGAAATATTCACTGCTATCTAAAAATATAACAAATCAAAAGAAAGTAATCATTGGACATAGAGCTAATATAATAATTTATATAATACAGGTAGTCCCCGACTTATGACGGAGTTCCGTTCCTACGCCCGTTCGTAACTCGAAAATCATCGTAAGTCGGAAAATACGTCCAAACGTTACCTCATATGTACAGTACTGTATTTTTACCAATCACTTAACACATTACCCTACATATACATAGTTCTTCTTCCGGCACTTGGCAAAGCAGGTCGCATCTCTTTTTGCTCCTCTCCTCCCTAAAATTTTCCTCCTCCCTGCTTTTGCATTTTGTCTCGTCTGTAACTCTTCAGCGTTCACTCGAACCAATTTGAAATGGATTTAATTACGTGGGCTGTTTCCTCTATCGATAAAATTTTTTCCACGAAGCGCACCGGACCAGGAGAAGCGGCTTGCCCCTTCGACACGCATGCGGTGGGATACACTATGGACTCGTGGAGCGAGTGGAAGCCAATGTGTCTGACCGTTCTTTCTGTCGAAGACGTGGAAGATTTGTGGATTATTGGCATATTGGTGGCAGCTGCTCTGCTTTTTGGGATTGGCGGAGGTTTCTGCTACTGGAAGCTGAGGGAGGCTGCCGCGGCGATCAACGCGCTGGCGAGACTTCCTGCTCAACAAGATTCTCTGATCCGGGCTATGACCTCAACGACCCAGCTGTTGTACGAGCTGAACCGCACGATGGGAGCAGCGGCGGACAGCCGCGGACCTGCGGTGCGTTTTGGGACTCGTTTACAGCCGACCCATCAGGGCACAGATGGGGATTTGTAGCCCGGAACCTCACATGATTCGGCGATTTGGACCTGAACAGCACCTGGACTCAAGGCTGCAGTCAAAAGTACACTGTAGCCTGGCCTGAAAATAAATAAAGCGACTAATCTAATCGGGACTCTGAGCAACCTTGAAAAGAAGGCTGACTGCAAACTTCTCCTGGAGTGAAAGCTGTTGAGAACTCGCTGCCCCCCCCCCCCCAGAGGTCTCCGTGTGCATTCAGATGGAGCCGAGCTGAGGCCATCTACAGACTGTGCTTATCTGAAATGATTACTCACGGACTATCTCCCTGCTTGCCATGAAATGCAACATGTCTTGTCTTATTCGTGCTAAAGCTGGTAGAGTTTTTTCGACTTTATCATAGAGTGTCCTAAGACAAAATGTGATAGATTCTTTTTTGAATACCAATGATTACCCGACTGTATGTTCCTTTTTCCATATCTGATTGTTGGTGGCGCGGTTTTATACTGCTGCGGCTTCCGTGCGTACGTCCCTCTTCGGATGGTGCGCGCGCCAATTGCAAAATTTTGTACCTTGGTGCAAATAGGCCAATAAAGATATATTCTATTCTATTCATATTTATCAAAAAACACATACATTTGGAGCCATAATGAAGGAAAAAAAGAGTTAATTTCTTACTGGGAGCTGGTCAATTCTTCCTCCGTCTGTTAGCATGTTAGCTCATGCACATACGAGCTCCTGCAGCTTTACGCGGTCCACAGCGTTTACAGCAACGTCTGTTAGGATGTTAGCTCAGTGCTAGCATGTTAGCTCGTTGCTCAGCTGTAACCTCTCTGCCTCGTAAACCTCCGCTCCAAAAAACAAGGTCTCCTGTATTTCCACATGCGGTCCAGAGTTAGCATATTAGCCCCTCCTGACCTCCTCCTGTGACAAATTATTATTATTATTATTATTACTTGTTTACTGAAGAAACAGAAGATCAAAAGAATGTTCTTTGTTTCAAGACCTGTTGTTCCCGACTAGGCCAAAACTGAGTACATCTATTGTGTGAAAACTGTCTGAACCTGTTTTCTTGTAAACTGTCCACCCACTAAGTGAATAAAGGCTGAGACGGCCATTTGTAAAGCGGACTTTGTTCTCCGCCTGTTTTAGGAGACAATTTCCCAACTTTGCAAAGTTTCTATACCAAATGCTAACTCTTGTTTCTTGTGTGATTCATTTTAGTAGAAGCTGCAGGGTTGGTTTGAAAACCCATCAGTTGGACCTTAACCGAGTCGGACCGGAACTGAGAGCCGCTGCTTTTCTGCAGAGTAAGTAAAATGTAGTAGCTACATATAAAGTACTGAAGGTATGTTGTTAGGTTTGAGTTTAGAACATTGGATGAGTGTGGGGTTTGTAAAGCCTTAAAATATACTGTATATAAATACTCAAATAAACAATGTTACTACTTTGCCGATTTTCACTTATTTGGGGTTTTGGGGGGGGCGGGAGTCTGGAAGTAACACCAGCAATAAACGAGGGACTACTACTGTATGTTTATATATGTAACATGTCCTGAAATCTGACCTTGCAAGTAACATGCCAGATATAAATCTTCAGCTGCTGTAAAGTGTGGTTCTTTTGAGTAAACGACATCAGAAAACGAGAGAATATCTCCAACAGCTCCCAGATCTAATCAACCTTTGCCTACACAAACATGGCTACACCTCACTGGATTTGACAGGTTATGAGACAAGGTTTGGTGTGGTAGTAGCTGAGAGTCATTCACAACATGAATTCCAAGCATAAACAGATTGTGAAAGAAAAATTGCGTGAGATCACGCATAATGGCCCTCATGCACGAACCGTTCGTACGCACAGATTTGTTCTTAAACTGTGCGTACGAGTGATTTAGGATCATTTGTGGCATTCAACAATGTTTTCGTATCCTACGATTTTTTTCAGATACGAACAAAATTTACGAGTGGTCCGGACCTGTCGTATATTTTAGGAGCGTCAGTCTGCTGTCATCCAGACGGAATTTCTCCACTAATAACTTCATATTTCGTTATTTAGAAAATATTTAGAGTTTAAAAAAGTCACGCACCACAATTGTTCTTGACAATAGGTTCTGTTTGAAGTCGAATTATAATTTTAAATGTAATAATGACTAACGGATTAAAGTATTTAAATTAAAATCAATTTGTTATCAATGCCGTTTCTAACACTACAATATCAATATGAAGATCTCAAACTGAAACCAACTTAAATTATGAATTGATTTAAGTTTAATTTGTCTCGGTAACGCAGACTTCGGTAACGCAGACTTCAGATTAACCTCCTCCTGTCGCAGTCATAGCTGTCGGATAGCTCAATCAGTAGAGCGTTGCGTCGCAGTGCCGAACCTTATGGGTTCGAGTTCCACATGGGACAACGTTTTTTTTCTCTCCTTTTAATTCATTCCAGATTTAAAAAACACAAGAAAACTATTTACAATACAACAAGAAATGAAGCATAAAGTCTTTTTAATCTGGAATGAATAAATAATCTAAAGAAAGAAGGAAATAAAAAAATAGTCATACCATGTGGGACTCGAACCCACGAGGTCTCAATAAGCAGTGCAATGCTTTACCCAGTTGGCCACCAGGTCGCGTGTATATTTTAAGGTCCACATTTCTTATAAACAAACATTCTTTGGCTTTAGTTGGTCATTTACTCCCATGAGTGACGCTGCTAATAAGGACAGATTTTCTTTTCTTGACCTCAGAGAGCAGAACTTCAATCTCCGCACCGGTAGAGTTCTTCTTTTTACTTTTCGCTGTCATTTTATGAACGAACACGTTTTGCCTCTGAGGCAGGAAACGTAGCCTTATATGGTGTTTTGAGGGGTGGGAATTATGTAAATAACCTCTCCGCGTGCACGCGCAGGTTGATAGAACAGGTGGAATTCATCATACGTACGCAGCTCATTTACACACTTTTCCTGAGGATAGAAGAGTTTGTTGAATCTGACGTGGCATGTTCGTACGAACGCTTCGTACGAACAAAAGTAGGAGAAATTTAGGATAAAAATACGAACATGTTCGTGCATGAGGCCCACTGTTATTTTCAAACTTTGAACAGAATGACTAAAACTGCATCATTTCTCAACATAGGATGATCTTCGTCTAAAACTGAGAAACATATTTTGTTCTCCCGCGTTTTAAACAGAACAAACAAAAAAAAATATGATTCTGAAAAACCACAAAGAGAAACTTTTCATTCATTCAACCTTTATTTAGTCAGGTAAATCTTTTGAACCTCATGGGCTCATTTACGAAAGCGACCTGCTAAAACTAAAGAACAATGAACAGCAGTGATAGAATTTCATTAAACAATAAACAAACAAACAATAAACAATAGAAAACAAAAAGAGAGAAAAAAACAAAAATAATTTTTTTTTTTTAACAAAGTATCAAAAAACTAGCAAAACATTATAAGGTAGACGTATAAAATCAAAGACAGGAACAAATCTGCATTGGTTTTTGCCAGGATTCCAACAGATTCTGAAAACCATTTAGGGAGGTCAGGGCCGAGAGCTTCAGATCTTTTTGTAAGATATTCCATGAAGCAGGAGCAGAGTAGGAGAAGGCCCTTTTTCCAAGTTCAGTCCTCACTGACGGAACACTGCAGGTAATCATGTCCTGAGAGCGCACACTGTAGCTGCACTCACGCAAAGACATGTAGGAGGAGATGTATGAGGGCAGTAGACCAAGAAGTGATTTAAAGATGAAAATGTACCAGTGGAAGAGTCTGAAGAAACTAACAAACATAGGACTACTGACCTGATCTCTCACACATCAGAGATGATCCATTTCCATTTACCGTAGCACAAATTAATTCCTTAGTTAGCAATATGCTGCTTGTTTATATACTTTTTTTTTTAAGTTCTGACTCTAGATCGTTCCTCTTTAGGTCCAAAGATAATTACTTGAGTTTTGTTTCTGTGTTGCTGGAGAAAGTTCTGGCACATCCACACATTGATTTGTTCTAAGCATCTGTTCAGTGTTTGGATGGGTTCAGAGTCACCTGGTGACATCATAATGTAGACACAGCGTAATGTGATCATCTGCATAGTTATGGTAACTAATCTTATTTACTGTTATAACCTCAGCTAGTGGGATATTGAATAACAGTGGTCCCAGGATTGAACCTTGGTGTACTCCATATGTGATTTCTGTCTGCTTCGATGAGAAAGAATCCCTGTTCTTTATGTAAGATTCAATCCAATTAAGAACTTAACTGCTAAGGACATATTTTAATTTAAGAAATGCATTATTGTTGGAGAATATATAAATCATGCATTGTGACTCTGTAGAGAGTTGACTGGGACTTGTAAGTTACAAAAATGCTCACTTTTAGAGTAGGTACCTCTGCTCAAGAATCCAGTGGTAGGAGCTCATGCAGAGGTGTATTTCACTACCAGGTGTGAATACAGAAAGTGTAAATAGGAGCATCTATTTGTAATCAGATTACACATTGTCCATGATTTTTATATAAGTTACAGTTAAGGAGTTCTGTATCAGCTCATAAGTGAGGGTAAGGTCCAAGGTTTGTCCCAATAAAATGGATCTGGACGCTGTTTGGTCTGTTTTAAATTCACAGTCTGCTACAGTACAGCAGCAGATTTGTTCCTGCTGTGTCCCTCTGCTCGTTCATCTGTTTTGATTCTCGATTAAATCGTTCCTTTTCACGTCTGATTTAAATGGCTGGCTCACGAGATAACTTCTGACATCAAACATTCAAGTAGCTTTAAACCCTTTTTTTCCGATGTCGTGGCATTTTCTTTCATCCATTTTTTTTTTCAGCAAACCCAATATAAATCCCCACGATGCAACTCTCCTCTGAATGTCACTCGCTGACCCGAGTCAGATCAAATTTCGGCTTTTGGTTTATTAATCAACTCCAAAGCGTGAGGTTAAAAATAACTTAATTACAGGTGTAACCAAATAGCCTGCAGCCTTATGCATTTTTGATGCTGTGAGTTTTGAGTTGGGAAAGTGAAACCGTATACATGGATTATTTGTGTTTGTTTTGGCCTGAAGAGTTGCATGTGTCTAACACTGATTTCACTGAGCTCCAAATGATTTATCACTTTCTCAGCATCAACATGGAGCTAAATAATGGGACATTTTCATTTGGCAGACCTCATGTTCTTTGATCGTATACAGACACATTTGATGTCTCTGTACGTCTTTTTCATGGACACATCTGCTTTAGAAATGAGTGGAGAGACAACTTGTGTGTGATAAAGGACTCCAGGAGGTAGGAATTAAAATAAACTTTTGTGAACGCATCTGCAGAATGTGAAGACGTCAAAAATGGTAAATTCAACGCTAATGATAATTAAGGACTACGTTAGAGAAGTGGTTAGTGTTGTTGCCTCACAAACTTTTAAGGAGGCCTGGCTGTGTGCCTAGATTCACCTGCAGGTTAGACTGGAACTATTCGCCAAAGGTCAAAGGTGAAAAAAACTTCATACCTCTAACAATACATAGTTCCCACACACGCCCCCAGTATTGCGCAATACCGGCTTCCGCACCACATCTAAAGGCGGAAAAGGCGAGCAAGATGGCGAACAAGCAGACGCGAACAACCAGAGCAAATTATACGGACAAAAACACAAGCTACCACAGCTAAATACATTACTAGCTTCACCAAGGAACAAGAGCAAAATGGCAGTGGTCGGAGTTAAATGAGTTTGAGAAAGAAATCATGGCAGACGAATCGGACAACTAGTCACAAAGTAGTTACTCTGATATCATTAATTATTTAATTACTACGAGGAGCGCACACCGGCTTCACAGCGCAGAGCTTCACAGCTTTAACTCATCTGTTCTCTCTGGTGTTATACTGTGTGAGCTGACCTAGTGTATATATATATATATATATATATTTATTTATTTTTTACTGTGCTTTTTTTACTGTGTTTTTCATTTTAATATTGTTCTTATACATTTTTATTTACTTTTACTGCTATTAATATCATGATTGTTACTAGTGATGTGTGTTACGGTTTCTGTAAATTTTTAAACCTCTTTTACTGTATGTTGTGTGTGAAGCACCTTGATAACAGTTTATCTGTTTTAACTGTGCTATATAAATAAAATTGACTTGACTTGACTTGACTTTAAATCCAAAAAAGATGTGTAAACTGTCTCAATCATATCTAACCAGCTAAATAAAGGTAAAATAACACACAGCCAGCACAAACAGTCCAAGCTGAACACGGACCAGAACCAGCACTTTGAGTGTTACCGTGTTGGAAGTTAGCATGTCGCGTTAGCATCCGTCGCACGGAGGCTCGCGGCGAGCTCAGGTAGGTCGCACGGCGTGGATCCGTCGCGGCCGCGGGGGCACGTCCCATGGGACCGACGCGTCGCCCGCACGACTTGGCTCCCGTCCTCCTTCCCCCACTGGGGCGGTCTCCCCGCCGGTCCCGGAGGACCGGCGAGACCGTGAGGAGGCCGTTGTCGCGTTAGCGAGATGCTAAGCTAACCACATCAAGACGGTGTTGCTAAATAATGAAGAAAAAAAAACAGCTCTAACACACAGACAGTTGTACTCTAACATTGTTCTGACATAGTTTCACAAAATGATTTATGTAGAATATTTTGTTTACCGGCCAAAAGGACGACGTCTTCCAGAGCAGATCCTTCCGAGCAGTCAGAGAGCGATGGAGCTGCTGTGAGCTTCTCCGATGAGATAAATCCTTCACGTTTACTTTTTTTTGGATTAAGTGAAACCTGCGCGTTGCCCAAACGTCTACCCGACTGGAACACCCACTGACCCAACACGAAGTAACCATTGCAATTAATTAGAAATTAACAAAAAAAAACAACGTGAAAAATGGACATCCATTAGAATGCGCTCCAACTGCTGCTTTGCCTTCCTGTGGGAGGGTCAAACAGATGTGACGTCACATGGGAACTATGTATGTGTGGCTCCGAGTCAACTGGTGCATTTAAAAAAAGTCTTAAGACTTGTCTTTTCAAACAGGCTTATGGTTAATTGTGCTTATTGATTTTAGAGTTTATCATGTGTAACATTTTTGTACAGCACTTTGAAAGTTTATGATTTTATTATGATTTTAGTATGTGTATTCCTTTTTGTAAAGCACTTTGTGATTTCTATGTCTGTGAAAGGTGCTATATAAATAGGGTTTACTTACTTACTTACTTACTTACTTACTTACTTACTTACTTACTTACTTACTTACTTACTTAATGTTTCTAAACAGCTAATTAGGTGACTGTTGCACTTTCTTGTCCAGATTTTAAAAGTCTCTGTCGTTCATTCATAAATCCTTACATTAATAATGTTACTAATTTAAAAACGTGCCTGGAAAATTTTAAATGTGCTTGTTTTAACAAATGGGATGTCATGCTCGTATTCCTATAGCTCAGATAATGATTCAGTTTCAGTCTTCACCAAAAAATAAAATTGTGTGTGTA
>JBBPBX010028055.1:0-24909 GCA_038048925.1 Garcialebias charrua
ATAATAATAATAATGAATTCCATTTATAATGCACTTTTCATTAATAAAAATCTCAAAGTGCTACAAATTGTAATAAAGCAAAGATCAAAATAAAACAAGTGATAAAATCAAATAAAATCAATAATAATATCGACTAAGATCAAGATAAAATCATGTGGATGCAGATTAGGCTTGCTTAAAAAATAAATAAAATAAAACAAGTAAAATCAATAAAATCAAATAATACAACTGCAACAATACATTAAACCACATAAAACTGGTTTTGTAAATGGACCCAATATGACTATTTAAAGTATTTTTATTACAAAATGTCAGAACTAGATAGAGACAAAAGAAACCGTTTTTACAAGTTTGCTTCATTTATTAGTTTGCTTCATTTATTTACAATTTAGAACCTCAGAGCTGTTTAACCCAACTCATTTATATTTCATTTTATTAGTTCATGTTGAGTTAAAGACAGAGAGGTCAGACTGAGATAGTCCAGGGCAGGGACAGTGGGTATACGGTATTGGTAGAAGGATGTTAGAAATGCAGCTGCCTGGAAAAAGACAACAAGGAGATATATGGATGAAGTTAGAGAGGACATGGAGGTAAGTTGAAGTGAGGACGGAGGATGTGGAGGTCAGAGGGAGATGGAGGGTGACTACCTAAAGTGACCCCTGAAGAGGGAAAAGCCAAAATATAAAGTTATTTTCAAGTTTATGAAGACATCTTCAGAACACCACCTTCAGCATGCACTGGGGTGGTTCACAGCTGAGTGTGAAGCAACTTTCATTCGTTCATTCAACCTTTATTTAAACAGATGTCACATTGAGCCTCAGAGACTACTGTACCGGTAATTTACAAGTAAGATCTGTTGGACAGACAATAAAAGTGGTGGACGAGGATGGCCAGAGGACGGCTAGAGACAAATCCAAAGTCCTGAAATGATGACAAAATGTTTATTCAGCTGGGCTCCTCTGAAAAGTCTGTGGAATTCCTCAGTAGAAGGGTTGAGAGCGTCAAGTTTACAAAACTTCTGCAGGCGTGTTGAGATAAGACGGCCAGTCAGGGAGCCAAATTTCAAATAAACACGATTGTTTTGGGGACAGACAGAACTTTAATGACATCTACCTTCAGTCTGTGTCGGTCCACTCGCTTCTGAAATGTCCAAAATTAAATGACCATACCAATGGAACGTGCCTGAGAAAATCCCAGAGATCTAATCCATTCAGCCAAAGGTCTGGGTTCTTTAGACATGAACCAAGCCATCATGTAAGGCAGGCAGCCTGACCAGGTCCAGATTTGCTGCCGACGTCTTTCTTGTGTGTTGATAGACCAGGAACCAGCCAAATCTAAAAAGCAGGAACCATACATCCAATTAAATATGTGTCCTTAAGATGACAGCAGAGATAGACACATCATCAAGTCTTCCAAGTCGATGAGATATCCAGCTGTGTGCATGCCAACAGGGCAAATCGGCTCGCCTACAGCCTGTCTTCTCTTTGAAGAAATTTTATCAGTTGTGTTGAGGGACCAACTGACCAAATTGAAGTCCATAGTTATGATTTGGAAGATTTTGTAGAAGAGAAGCTCTCAAACAGTTTCACAGACAAGACAAAGCAAAAGCAAAGTGGAGACCGAGAGGAGACGTCCGCCCTTGAGAAGAGCAAGTGTTGAAAATGACTTGGATATGACGAGTCAGTTCCTCTACATCTGAAGTCATGTACTCAACCACACAAAGGTGCAGTGTTCCTTCCTGGGTCAAGAAGAAGTCGGTCTCAAGCAAAGTTCAAGTATCGGTGTCCATCCATCCATCCATCCATCCATCCATTTTCTTCCGCTTATCTGGGGTCGGGTCGCGGGGGTAGCAGCCTAAGTAGGGAGGCCCAGACTTCCCTCTCCCCAGCCACTTGGAGCAGCTCCTCTGGGGGAATCCCAAGGCATTCCCAGGCCAGCCGAGAAACATAGTCCCTCCAGCGTGTCCTGGGTCTTCCTCTGGGTCTCCTCCCGGTGGGACATGCCCGGAACACCTCACCAGGGAGGCGTCCAGGAGGCATCCTAACCAGATGCCCGAGCCATCTCAACTGGCTCCAAGTATCGGTGTGTTGCTCGCAAGTCATGGTAGGAAGGCGCAGGAAATGAATCAATTGGTACCTTTGCAGTGACAAAGACGTTGTTCCAGTCCATTGTCGTGGGGAAGATTTTTTTTAAACAGAAATACAGTGTTCTCCAGTAATTGATCTGATTTTGATCATGACTGAAAGAACAAGATGTTAGAAACACATTGTTGGAATTAGCTTCCACTGTTGGGTGACTTGGCTCAGCCATAGAGAAGTTCTGTCATCTGGGGGAGCTTGGAATTGAACTGTTGGCATGAGGTTGCCTTGGAATCCCCCTAGAGGAGCTGAAAAGTGTTGTTAGAGAGTGATGGGGGTCTAAATTTAGCTTCTGAACATTATGACCCTATAATTAAACCACAAATCAAAATGAATGGATGGTTAACTGTTATGATGGATGGACGGATGGATGGATGATGTGTGAATGTGTTAAATCCCTGACAATATGAGCAGAGTGATTATTTTATGGTGTAATACACAATGCAAATTAAATTTATGTTTAAAATAATTAAACTGATAATTACCTCATAAAGGCAGTCAGGAAACGATCGGTTGAAAGGTTGCTTGTCAGTAAACTGCTTCTGTGTAACAGATGGAGAAGTTGGCCTTGAAACCAGTTTCTACTGCAGCCTTTTCTGTCCTTTTTTATTTTACAAATAAAGCAAAGTGGAGAGTTGCTGCTGCCTTTCATTTTAATCCTGAAGTGAAAGATTTAGTGACATCTTCAAACGCAACATGCTGCCATTGTTTGCTCTCAACTTGTCTGTCTTGGCGTTTCATCAGCAGACCCTGATGAATGCCTTATGTTGGTGCCTCCGGGGTAACAGAATTACTGCGCAAGTTTTGGCGCTCACCTTCAAGAGTTGAGCCATGTAATCATATAACAGCTCACCCCCAGTCGATGTGGTACAAGAGCACAACGGTCTTCAGCATTGATACTCCTCATTTGAGACCAGCTCACGCATGAGATCTGAAAATCAATGAATCAGCAGAAACCTGGGCATGAGACAATGAGACAAGATTTTGAATATGAAATAATATGTATCTGCTTGTTACCGTTACCAATGCACCTGAAATGAGATCTTAGGCTGGGAGGTCATTGCCATGTGCACTTGTGTATTTCTGCCTCTCCATCTCTGGGCTTTTTCACCTTATTTGTGTGTATTTTTAAAAAAAGAACAATATAAGTAATGTGGGGATTATCTTACCTGATAAATAAAGTAAGGTAAAGTGCTGTGTTGTTATCAGTGCATGTTCCACAATACAGTAGTAAAATGATTTCTCTGCATTTAAGCCATCACATGTAAGATAGGTGGAGTAGTGGACAGCTATGTAAGCACCTGGGAGCAATTGGGGATTAGATGTTTTGCTCAGGGACACCAGGACATGTGGAAATGGCTGGTAGTCAAACTGCGACTTTCTGGTCCCAGGTCGGCTGTCCTAACTCTACCCCATCTTGGCCCTGCTTCTTTTCCATCTTGTCCCTGCCTCTACCCCGTCTTGGGCATGCCTCTACCCCATATTGACCCCCAATCTACCCCATCTTGGGCCCGCCCTTGCTCCATCTCGACCCCTCCTCTACCCTGTCTTGGCCCTGCCTTTATTAAATTCTCTTTTGCTCCATCTTGACATTGTCTCTACCCCATCTTGGCCCCACCTCTGCTCCATCTTTTCCCTGTCTCTACCCCATCTTGGCACTGATAAGGGTAAAATACTGTATATAAATAAGGTAGGATTCTATCAACAAAAATAACCCCAAAAGTTTTGATAATTTAAAGTTGCAGAAACTAACTTAATTGGTTAATTCATGGAGTGGACACAATTCAAGATGGCTGCCATATCTATATGACTTAACAAAATGGATTTAGTTCAGTGAAATTTAAGGATTTTAGCCAATTAGCTCTTGGTTTTATCTCTTCCCCAATGATGCCAAACTACCCAGGGCATGTTCCTTATAAATAAGCTAAATGGCAGACATAATGACTTGACAGCACCTGAGATACTAATTATGGTAAAACACTTGGTTTGAAATACAACAGAAGTGCAATGATACAGTCTCTAAGGGTATCATCTTTGTCAAATAAGTAACAAATAATTTATTATTTGTCTATCCAGTTAAGCATTGTGTCTACAAGCCAAAATGATTCCAACAAGTTTATCTGCAACTGTAAATGTAGAAGGAAAAAAATAAATCCTGATTTGTTTTCAGCGGCTTCGAGACTCAACTCTTTTTGTCCTCATGGTTTTTGTTCCAATCTCCTTTTCAAGGAATTTTTCATGACACTGCAACTGTGTTAGACTCAGTGTCAGAGACAGAAATAAAGCAACACCACATAGTACTGTAGTTTAGTTTAAAAATGAACCCACAACACTTATCATAGGTATGTTTTTCCCTTTATACACAGCACTCACTTGATGACCAAGTGTGTTGAACACTGTTCTCTCAGTTGTAAAAGTACTGACATATTTGTCCTTTTGTTCAGCGGATGCTTTTCCACAACACTGCAATAAGCCAAAGGCTTGGTGATTTTAGTGAACATATTTTATTAGAGCCAGGTGTCCTAGGTTATTTGACTAATTACATGATTGCAAATTATGTGAGCCTTCCAAATGGGGGTTGGGACATTTCACCTGTTCTGCATTAGTACTGTTGTAAACAAGCTAATAAAATGAATCAAGTAAAAAAATAAAATTAAACAATCCTTCTTCCCGTAGCAGAAAGGGAGATAACAATTGAACATGATTTCATTTCCACTCCACTCATCACAATAACACCACTGATATGCATGCAGATCCGTTTGGCGATGAAACCACTCAAGGCCAGAGGAAGCATAGGCAACCTGCAGTGGGCTTATGGGTTTACTGCTGCGGCGACAACACAACTAAAATCTCTGAGTTGGTGTCATTTCTTTACTTGGAGGAACTCAAGGTTAAAACACTCAAAGAGGAAAATATAAAAGGAGATAAAAATGATTTAAGGATGTTGAGTGGTTTGTTTCCTCTCTAAGTGTTTGCACAAAGAAAATACAACCCTGTTATTAGCTGTTTTCTTTTTTTTTTTTCATTAAAAGTGGATGAGGGTGTTTAACTTTTAGTCAAGCTGGTGCTTGAAAAAGTTGTTGCTGCTCAACTCCATTGTCATTTAGCAAATTAGAATCTGTATGGACAATTCCAGTCTGGTCTTTGTCCTTTCCATAACACATAAACTGCTGTAATAAAAACAAATACTAATAACCTTATAGCAGCAGACTCCAGTATACCCTTCATCTTATTTCTCCTTGATTTGAGTGCAGCCTTCAGCACCATTTCTCACTCCATCCTTTTCCATAGACTCATCTCCAATGGTATCTCTCACACCCCACTTGACTACGGTAGTTTAAATCATAGCTAGCACTCACTTCATTCAACTCCAATTAATTGCCTCCAAGCCATCCTTATTACCCATGGTGTCCCCCAAGGCTCTGTCTTGGGGACCCTTCTCTTCATCATTTGCCTCCTTCCCATTGGTAATATTTTCCCCAAATATGACATTTACTTTCATTGCTATGCTGATTACACTAAGCTCTACCTTTCCAGTACACCCAGTTCTAACCTTTCACCCTCCTCCCTTTCCAACTGCCTTAATTAACTCAAATCATGTGCTGGTGAAGATTCTCAGTCGTCCAGGACATGATAAAATCAAAAATGGCGTTCAAGGCGTTCAGGCGTTTTTTTTTTAAAACTCAAATCATGGTTTTCTTCAAACATCCTTAAATTAAAGAGTGCAAAACTGATTTCCTCCTTGTTGGAACAAAATCCAAAGCTGACATTTCTCCCATTTTGGTTCTTTCTATCTTCCTCCCCTCAGGTTAGAAGTCTGGGTGTAGATCTTGTTAGAATGCTGTAATTTCAATCTCACATCAATAACATCACCCAGTCTGCATATTTACACCTTTGCAACAGTAATTGTCACCACCCTTTCCTTGCCCCTCATACTACTGCTTTACTTGTTAGACTTGTTACCCCTTACTGACTAGTTCTCTTATTTTAGGTGTTCCTCACAAATCCCCAAATGTCAACCAATTCAAAATTCATCAGCTAGTATCACTGCCAGAACATCTCCTCCAGCCATGCCACCCCTATTCTATGCAGTCTTCACTGGTTACTGGTCAAGCTTTGCATTGATTTTAAAATTCCTCTGTACACATTAAAGCCATCCATAATTTCACTCCTCTGAATTTGTCTTACCTCCTCAGCATTGCCACTCCAAACTGTTCCCTCCTCAGTTGCCAAGAAATGTCCATAAATCAGAAACTGATTCTCTCCCTTCCTTTAAGAGGGAAAAAAAGGCTTTAAAGGGATTGTGACATGATTTTTTTACTATTCATAAAATTGCTCAAAATATATATATTTTATCATTTAAATATGTTTGTTTTTGCAAACAAAATGATAAATCACTTTAATTTTGCTTTAAAAGTGATTTTGAACTTCAAGCCGTGTTTAATCATGGGAAATCCCATTACACGCGAACGCACCATCTGTGATGTCACACCGGGCAGAGCTCTGGGCTTGTCACAGTGCGCAGGTATGAGCAGCTCGACATGAAGGAAGTCTGATACAGAATCAGACCTAAATTAGATCCTGTTGTTTCTTGTTCCATCACCCAAACTATTTTCTGCTTCCCAAAATGAAGACAAATAGCTCAAATCTTCACATAGATTGCTAAATTCGTCCAGTTTTAAATTGTCCGCTATTAAAGACACCACAGCCCTCTGCCCAGTGTGACATCACATATGGTGCGTTCGAGTGTAATCGGATTTCCCATGATTAAACACGGCTTGAAGTTCAAAATCACTTTTAAAGCAAAATTAAAGTGATTTATCATTTTGTTTGCAAAAACAAACATATTTAAATGATAAAATATATATATTTTGAGCAATTTTATGAATAGTAAAAAAATCATGTCACAATCCCTTTAAGGCCAACTCAAAACTCATTTGTGCAGAATAGCTTATCCAAGTTGACCATAATTTGCACTGCCCTGTTCTTAAGAAACATTTGTTTTTGTAATTTCATGTTTTATGGGCATATTTTAGTATTTTGATATTTTTTTTTTGTTGTTGCTTGTAACCTGTTTGGTGTCCAATGTTGTCAGAAATGTACTGGTGTCCAATGTTGTCAGAAATGTACTGTACCTCCAAATTAAATATATTATTATTATTATTATTATTATTATTATTATTATTATTATTATTATTATTATTATTATTATTATTATTATTATTATTATTATTATTAAGGAGGCCACTACAGCCAATTGATTTAGGAAAAACAAAAATAGATATAACTCAACTAATTTTACAGATGTTGAGAGAAAGTGTCCCACTGATCATTGTTCCCAATAAAATCAACAGATTGCTCAATATTTTTTACCTAAAATTTGTCAGTATTAGCAAACTAACAATATGGACAACTGATCAGCTTTTGATGAAACACTTAAGAAATGAATTATTGAATATACATCTATAGAACATTTCAATAACATCTGGAGTCAAACCAGTTCATAGGTCACAGCTTTTCAACCTTAGCCGCAGCACTATGACTCTGTCAGTTTTAAAGATTTTAAACAAATATTGGGATGGTAACTTCTCAAAAGCCCTTTTTATCATACAATTTATTTAGTCAAAACTTTAGCACCATGAGCAGTGGTTTGCATTAAAAAAATTGTTTAATCTTATTTTTTTCAACATTTAAAATGTGTTAATAGTGCAATTAAAATATACACTATATGTTTAATTTTGTTTTCTGAGGCATTCTTGCCCCCATCAGTGAGTAACACTCTACCTAGTGTACCTGCTTTCTTTTCTTTGTTGAAATTTACAGCACAGCTTAAAGAACAAAATTAGGACTATTGAGTGGTCAGCAGAAGCAGTATACTTGCAGCTCAAGGTTATATCCCTGTAAAAGCCAGCTACTGATCTAGCCAATCGTTAACTTCAGCTGGCGTTAACATTTATTAAAAAGGGTATCGACTTCAACGGCTTCAAATCACAGCTGAGGATCTATTTATACATATATAATTTTATTTTCTTTTCAAAACAAATAGTTGATTTAAGCCTCACATTTACTTTTTTTTTAACAATACATTTTCATTAGCATGTAAAAATTATTGCAAATAGTCCACACTCACATTCTAATTATCATATTTCACCCAAATGTTAATGCGTGTCCTTTTCACTTTTTTTTCTCCCAAATTGCTGCTGTTAATATAAACTAATCATTGTAATTATGGTGAATAATTTAATCATAGCAATGCACAGTGAATGTATAATACTTTACTGTAGATTGGTCCTTATATGTACTTCAATCAATGTATGGGCATGATTTTATGCTTTTAATCTTGAAATTTAAATGAATTATCTACACAATTAGTGCCTTTTTTTCCCTCAAGGACAAGAAGTGACCATATGGTGACAAGTTTATTTCACCTTAATTACTTATTTTGCAAATCCTAGGAGACAATAACTCTGGATGTTTACACTTTCTCCCTCATTTTGTTCAAGGTCACTTTGACAGTGGTAGCTGCAGGTTTGAATTATAATTCCCAACATTTCAAAAACAACATCTTCTATCACTAATGACTTTTATATTTTTCTGAAGGACATCATTATTTGTTTGCAATATTTAATTCATTTAAGCCTCTTTACATAAAAAAAAAGCAGCCGATTGTTTCAGATTTTGAATAAAATACACACTGACATAATCATTGCTCTGGCTTTGGGTCTGGTGGTTTTGCAGTGCACAGTGCAACTTATTGGTATATTGATGAGTGGCACAGTGGTTAGTGCTGCTTTGAATCTCAGCCAGGACATTTGTGTATGGAGTTAGCATGTGTGAATTTTCTCCTGATACTCTGACGTCCAAAAACTTGCATGCTAGTTCATTAATTGGAGATTCTAAATAGTCTTAGTTGTTCGTCTTGTGTGTTTGTGTTGAGATCTTGGTGAGCTGTTAAACCATTCTGCATCTTCCCTCTCACCCTTTAACTACACATAGCAATGGGACCATCTACATCATGAAGGACCCCACTCACCCAGCACACACACTTTTTGCCCCGCTCCCCTTAGGCAGGAGGTTGAGGAGCATTACGTGTAGAACCAATAGACTGAGGAACAGCTTCTACCCTGAGGCTGTTAGACTCATGACTGTCTAACCAGAATAATCACTGTGAAAAATCACATCATGTTGCTGCTGATCTGTTTCATGTTGCTGTGTTCATGTGTGCTCATCTGCTCATACAGACTCACGTTCATGCTGCTGTTTGACATGTTGTTTTTGTACTTCCAGTGCTTATTGTATTTTTTGTTAACATTTTTCAGTTCATATCTTAGATCTTATTACTGATTTTTTGTTTACATTTTATACTTTTGTTGGATGTAACTGGGGCCCTGTGTACGCAATTTTGTTCCACCACATGTACCACATGTGATGCAAATGTTAAGAAAGAACCTTGAATCCTTGAAAATAAAAATGGAACTTAACAGAGTTACGGTTGGCAAGGTTGTTTTATCGTTTACTGTTATATGACCAATAAACTTAACATTCATTCAATAAATGCACATCACCCATCACTTTGCATGCTAGAGATTTAAACTAAGATAATATTACTGTATGTTGATAAATTGTAACCATTTGATGTAACCTTGCTAATGTCATGTGCAGTCTCTTATGATGTGTTGACAATCAAAGTACAGTATGTGCTGTGGATGACTCTCAGCTACTACCAAACATCACATTATCTGTAAAACTGGAAGAGTTGTAGCCATTTTGTTGAGTAAAATTGAATAGCTGCAGTGGCCATCTTGAATTGGGTTGACTTCAAATGTTAAAGAGAGTTTTATTGAATTACGTCTAGTATTGCTTGAGATATTTTACTAAAACTAATAAAACCCCACACACCAGCAAACTCTTTATGTGCCGGCACGTCTTCGTCATGGCACGTCTTCGTCATGTTTACGTGTTCAAGAACGCAAGTATAGCCGTGAGTTCCTGCTTGATGTCGGAAAAACCGCTCATTTGGGAATAAACAGTGACCTCCAGGAGAAGCTACGTGAGCTGGAAGAGAAGCTAAACGAGTTTCGTGACTGCGGCCTGCTCTGGAAGCCAGCCCCGAGCCTCAATTCATCACGCCCGCCGTGGGAGCGCCACAAGCGGCTGGACAGTAAGCGGAAGCCGGCCCTGAGCCTCCCTTCTTCGCGGCCGCCGTGGAAGCGCCACAAGCGGCTGGACAGAAAGCGGAAGCCGGCCCTGAGCCTCCCTTCTTCGCGCCCGCCGTGGAAACGCCACAAGCGGCGTGACAGAAAACAGAAGCGGGGTAAACGCGGAGGTGTCAGAGCTAGGCTAGCAGCTAGCCCACACAAACCGGCGATCCCATCCATGGTTTTGGCTAACGTGCGCTCCTTGGACAATAAACTGGATTATATACGCCTGCTACGAACGACACAAAAGACTGTGAGAGACTGCTGTGTGTTTGTATTCACGGAAACGTGGCTCAACAACAACGTTCCGGACCATGCTGTCCAGCTAGGGGAGCTAACATGCTACAGAGCGGACCGAACCCCCGAGGGAGGTAAGACAAGGGGAGGGGGGCTCTGTGTTTACATCAACAAAGCATGGTGCCTGGATGCTGCTGTGGTCTACAAACACTGCTCACATTTAGTGGAGTTCATGACTATTAAATGCAGACCGTTCTATTTACCGAGGGAGTTTACAGCTGTTTTGATTGTTGCTGTATATATCCCTCCAAGCTCCAACAGCAAAGTTAGAAGTGAGGCTTTGAATGAACTATATCTGCACATCAGTGAGCAACAAACAGCCCATCCTGATGCTTTTCTCATCACGGCTGGTGATTTCAACCATGCAGATTTAAAGAGTGTATTTCCAAAAACATACAAAAACATAAACTTTGCAACAAGAGGAAACAACACACTGGACCAAGTTTACACCACCATGAAAAATGCCTACAGAGCCCTCCCCCTCCCCCACATTGGTGCTTCTGACCATATCTGTGTTATGCTAAAGCCAGCATACAGGCCGCTGGTGAAAGTCACAAAACCAGTCCGCAAGCAGATACGAGTGTGGCCAGAGGGGTCTTCAGAGGCACTCCAGGACTGTTTTGACACCACAGATTGGGGTATGTTCAAAGAAGCTGCTACCACAAACAACAACACATGTCTCCAGGAGTACTCAGACACTGTATGTTCATACATCGCCAAGTGCATTGATGATGTTACCAACCTCAAAACCATCACTGTTCGGGCTAATCAGAAGCCATGGCTGACAGCTGAGGTTCACAGACTCCTGAAAGCCAGGAATGCTGCCTTCAAAGCGGGAGATCAGGTGGGCCTGAAGGCAGCCAGAAAGAACCTGACCCAGGGCATCAGTGAGGCCAAGGAGCAGTATTCCAAGAAAATAGCTCACCGTTTCAAGGACAGCAAGGATACACGCAGTCTGTGGCAGGGAATACAGACCATCACAGACTACAAACCCCCCCCCCCCAGACCTGTGACAGCTCAACCTCTACGCTGAATGAACTGAATGAGTTCTTCGCTCGGTTTGAGGCAAGTAACAGCACACCTGCACATAAATTCCCCCCCTCTCCTGATGGCCAGGTGCTGGCGCTGTCCTCAGACAGCGTAAGGCGATCATTCATCAAGATTAACGCCCGGAAGGCCTCTGGTCCTGACAACATACCTGGTCGTGTGCTGAAAGACTGTGCAGGGGAACTCGCAGCGGTCTTCACGGACATCTTTAACATCTCACTAAGCCAGGCCATCGTCCCCACCTGTTTCAAAGCCACCACCATCATCCCTGTCCCAAAGAAGGCAACGCCCGCATGCCTCAATGACTATCGCCCAGTAGCACTCACCCCCATCCTGATGAAGTGCTTTGAACGGCTAGTCATGAAAAGCATCACATCTGTCCTCCCTGCCTCCCTGGATCCCTTCCAATTTGCATACCGACCTAATCGCTCAACCGACGATGCCATCTCCTCTGCCCTCCACACAGCTCTCACACATCTGGACACGAAGGACTCTTATGTTAGAATGCTGTTCATCGACTTCAGCTCGGCATTCAACACCATCATCCCCCAACAGCTCATCCATAAACTGGACAGTCTGGGGCTGAACACCTCAATGTGTAACTGGCTGCTAGACTTCCTGACCGGGAGACCACAGACAGTACGGATCGGGAGTAACACATCTAGCACCATCACATTGAACACAGGGGCCCCACAAGGATGTGTGCTGAGCCCCCTTCTATTCACCCTGCTAACACACGACTGCACACCATCGTACAGCTCCAACCACTTCATCAAGTTTGCGGACGACACAACAGTGGTAGGTCTCATCAGCAACAACGATGAGACGGACTACAGGAACGAGGTGAGCCGCTTGGCCTTGTGGTGCGGACACAACAATCTCACTCTCAACGTGGAGAAGACAAAGGAGATTGTCGTGGACTTCAGGAAGAGGGATGCACAACATGCCCCTCTGACCATCAACAGCACCGCAGTGGAGAGAGTGGACAGCACCAAGTTCCTGGGAGTGCACGTCTCAAAGGACCTGTCCTGGAGCAGGAACACTGCAGCACTGGCGAAGAAGGCTCACCAGCGCCTCTACTTTCTCCGCAAGCTGAAAAGGGCTGGAGCTTCAACCTCCATCATGTGCACCTTCTACAGAGGTGCCATAGAAAGTGTCCTGACCAGCTGCATCACTGTGTGGTTTGGTGCATGCACTGCATCCTGCCGCAAGAGCCTCCAGCGCATCGTGAAAGCAGCTGAGAAGATCGTCGGCACCTCCTTGCCCTCACTGCAGGACTTACACAGCAAACGCCTCACTCGGAAAGCCCACCGCATGGCAGGTGATCCCACACACCCACTACACAGCCGCTTTAGACTGCTGCCATCAGGGAGGAGACTGAGGAGTCTCCAGGCTCGTACCAGCAGACTGAGAGACAGCTCTGTTCATCAGGCAGTCAGAATGCTAAACACTCTGCCTGCTCTGCCTCCCCTCCCATTTGAACTGCCTTAACACAAAAAACTTTCTCACACATTACCACTCAACACAAAGTTTTTAACACTGGACTCTGTGTCATCAAACGGGTTATTCACTAAACTCTCGGTCATGTGTTCATTCAGTTTGCACTACTTCTCATATTTGCACTAATGTTTGTATTACATTACTGCCTATAGTCATACTACTGTTTACATTCACTGTTTACATTTATTAATACTGTTTACATTTATTACTACTGCTTTACATTTATTACTACTGTTTACATTTACACTACTTTTATCTACACTACTGCAGATACATATACAGCATTCTCTGACTAGCCTTATCTAAGGATGCCAAATGTGCCTTATGTGCCTCACTGCATATGCCACTTTGCCTCTATACCAACATCAACTACCTCATACATGTACTGTGTACATTAACTTATATGCTGCTGTGCCACTCTTTGCAAATGTCAACGCTAGAAACTTCAGTTTATTTTATAGATTTACGTTTTTATACTTTTCATACTACTATGCAAAAACTCAGGACAGTATTACACTTTTATTATTTCATTTTATGCTTATGTTCATTGGGTGTTTGGTGTTTTAGGGGTGTTTGGTGTTTCAGTGTTGGTGTAAATTTTCATACTTTTATACTATTATGAAAAAACTCAGGACAGTGTTACACTTTTTTACTATTTTATGCTTATGTGTATTAAATGTTTTAGTGTTTAGTGTTTAGATGGTTACTGTTGCACCGAGGGACTGAGAGAAACGCAATTTCGGTCCTGTGTATGTCCTGTACATATTGCAGTTCTGACAATAAAGTTGACTTTGACTTTGACTTTGACTTTGACTTTATCACCACTTTGTCTTGGTGAAGAGTAATAATTTATTTGTGGGTTTGTGATGTTGCTTTAATAAGCTAAAATCAAAGGCAGTATTTAATTATTTTTAAATTTATCATATTGTTTCATGTAAATATACATGTAGCAATAAAAAAAATAGTTTCTGAAGCAGCACAAACTTGTTTGTGGATTTGAAATCCAAACAAATGGATCTGGAACATACATTCTTCTAAAGCATCAATTAAGCCCCAAGTTTGCTGTATTTTCACTCTATTAAAAGACATGGTAGATTATGTAAATTGCATATTAAATCATAAAAAGGTTGCTTCTCTGTGGAGTTTTGGGGGCAGCAGTGCAGGTCACAACAACCTACACATGGTTGTAAAATGTCTATGAGGATTACTAAACCTGTCTGTTGTTTTACAACTTGGGAACAATATATCCCCCTGCCATGCAGATATGATTAAAACAGCTGTGTTTGAAACTGTGCACATTTAAATGCTCAATAGTTTTTGTCATTTTAAAGCACTAGGCTCTAAGTTTGTGAGTTACTTGTGAAATAAACTGCAACGTTTCCTACAACGTTTCCTAAAGGGACTTACAGTAGAGCAAGACTGAACATGGCATGGACTGGCTAAGATAACAAAAGAGGATTCTGAACAGCAAATCCTGAGCAGGTGAGCAGACAGTGAAGAATTTATGTGTGACTGAATGTGAGCTGCAGTGAGACCAGGCCAGGCAGGATTGGGAAGTGCAGCTGAACAAGTCTGACAGGTGACAAAACATGGGGAGACTAGGGACCTTGAGCACAAACCGAAAAAAGGGATTCACCAAGACTTAAAGAGACACAAGGAATAATAAACAGATCTAAGTCCCAAACAGGTGAACGGATCTAGTGAGGAGTGAAAAGCTGAGATTGGGGTGTGTGCACATGCATTTTGTTATGTGTGCAAAACAGAGAAGATAAAATCAAGAGAACGGGACAAATAAAAAGATCTGACAAAGCCTGGAGAATAGTAATTTGGTGATAGAGCACATTCATGGACAACGTTGCATCAACTCAGGCTCACAGCGGATGACGGACATTAGAAAAGCTGAGCTGACATCAATGTTGACCGTTTCTTAACCTAAAGACTTCGAGGTCTAAATGTAAAATTTGCACTAACTTGGGAAATTTTTAATTTGTTAAGCTGCAAAAGGATTATTCTTTTTAAATTGATGATTAAAATAGTAAAATAGGGTCTGAAATGTGAGTCTGGAACAACATATTTTGTATCATGTGTCACAAAAATCATGTGTCAACACGATTTATTTTGTTACATCTTTCTATCCAATTATTATCTGAATCCACTTTGTCCTTTATGGGTTCAGGGTGTCACTGGTGCCCCCTATCCGGCAGTCACATGGTAGCAAGTCCATCACAGGGCCACAACGAGACAAATAATAATTTATACTCACACCTATAAACAATTTATAGTAACTAGTTAGCCTGATTGAACCAAAGTAACTGGAGAAAACTATGCATACACAGAAAACATGCAAACTCTACCCAGAAAGGTCGCTGGCAGAAATTCAGTCCTGCATCCTACAGTAGCTGAGCGGCAACAGCTCAACCAACCGTGCCACCGTGCTGCCCCATTAAAAGACAATAACAAACAAAAGCAAAAAAAACTGTTTTATTATTTTGTTTTATTTTAGAGACAATTACAGGGTTTATAGTAGTATATCACTTATCTTTGACTGTTCAAAACTATTTGGGAAACTCACAATGAACTCAACATGAGTACCCAGAGAAAAGCCATGCACAGAGAGAACATGTAAACTCCACCCAGAAAGGCTATGATCCGGCAACCTTCTTGCTGAGAGATGGCAACTCTACCAACTGTGCAACTGTGTTGCGACTTTGTAGCTCTAAAGAGAAAATTGTTGCACACATTTTTTGTACACTTAAAATTCAAGCAACAAGAATGTATACATTTTTCATCTCATGCAAGTAACTGAGGAACCTTTGCAAACATTTGCATACACCTTAGAGATTCCTACGATGGCCCTAGTAAGGTGTAAATGAACAACATTTGAAAAAACGCAATTACATTTGAAAAAACACAACAAAAAAAACAAAAACACAACATTTGAAAAAACGAAATTACATTAAGCCAAAGCAGAAGTGGCTCGAATCACATTAGAAAAAACAGAATTACATTAAGCCAAAGCGCAAGTGGCCGGAATTTCATTAGAAAAAACAGAATCACATTTAAAAAAAAACAGAATTACATTTGAAAAAACAGAATTACATTTGAAAAAACAGAATCACATTAGAAAAAAACAGAATTACATTAAGCCAAAGCGGAAGTGGCCAAAATCACATTAGAAAAAACAGAATCACATTTGAAAAAAACAGAATCACATTTGAAAAAACAGAATCACATTAGAAAAAATGGAATTACATTTGAAAAAACAGAATCACATTAGAAAAAACGGAATTACATTTGAAAAAACGGAATCACATTAGAAAAAACAGAATAACGGCCGCTTTGGTTTAATGTAATTCTGTTTTTTTCTAATGTGATTCGAGTTACTTCCGCTTTGGCTTAATGTAATTTCATTTTTTTTTTCAAATGTTGTTGCGTTTTTGTTGTTTTGTGTTTTTTCAAATGTAATTCCATTTTTTCAAATGTTGTTCATTTACACCTTAGGGCCACCGTAGATTCCCTCATGAATGTTGTTCACCAACCAGGATCTCACTGGGCAGCAGCCAGTAGCTGCAGCCCACTGAAACATCAACTTGTTGAAATATTCAGAGTATTCACAGAAATCTGCAACCCTTTGTACGGCTCTGAGTAAATTCTTGACTTCATGATGGTAAATCTGTTAATTTACTGTAAAACCAGTTTTTCTATCTCTGTTTTTTTTTTCACAGAACACATTTCAATTTGTGCAGCCTCAGGCCTTTTGTTAAATTAGAAGAGTACTGTATAGGTTTCTTTGCTGTGGGTTGGATTGTTAAATAAGTTGGTCCTGAAAAGAGAGCTTGACTTTGATCACACCACTTATAAAGAACTCACAGTGAAGAGACGGCGATAACACAGAGGGTTGTCTGAAGACATGCTCGAGACCTCGGCAAGCAACGGCATCATCAGATCCCAGTGTTCTCAGCAGAGCTCGTCTCTTCTGACAGTTTTCTTCAGACATTGCAGGCAGATGTGCTTCAATATTCTGTTTGTAACATTTCTGTCAGTCTTGTCTTTTTTGCTGCCACAAAGTTTTTAACAAAATCTCGATTTGTTCTATATAAATGGACTAAATTGCTGCATTAAAATTGTAGTTTTCTCTCTGGGATTGACACCCAGACTATGTGAGATATTTTGCACTGGTCCTGAGATTGTTTGGAAAATAATTGTCATTTTGGAAGAAGTCTGAAATTCTGCACGTATAATAAGTAATTTGTGCTATGTGTTGTCATCATTGTATGTTCCAATTCAATGGCAAAGTTTATTTTTTTGCATTTAACCCATCACACCTGGGATACACCCAGGTGGAGCAGTGGGCAGCTATGTGAGCACTTGGGGAGCAACTAGGGATTAGGTATTTTGCTCAGAGACACCACAACATATGGGAATGGCTTGGGATTGAACCTGGGACTTTTGGGTTCCAAGTTGTAGAGGTTGGCAACAATGGGTGACACTGGAGATCCCATTGTTGCCAACCTCTACATGGAGGAAGTGGAACAGAAAGCCCTGAACTCCTATGAGGGAACAGCGCCAAGACATTGGTTCCAATATGTGGATGACACCTGGGTCCAAATCCAAACCAAGGAAGTAGAGGCGTTCACCAGACACATTAACTCGGTCGACAACAACATCAAGTTCACCAGAGAGGATGCATATGACAACAAGCTGCCTTTTTTGGACTGTTTGGTCCACATGGAAAGAGAGGACAGTCTCAACATTGAAGTTTACAGAAAACCAACCCACACAGACCAGTATCTTCTGTTTGACTCTCACCATCCACTGGAACACAAACTTTCTGTTATCAGAACTTTACAGCATCGGGCCGAACACATCCCTACGAAGTCAGAAGGGAAGGAAAAGGAACAGAAACACATCAAAAAATCTCTCCAAACATGTGGATATCCCAACTGGGCCTTTGTCAAGTCAGCGAGGAAGTCGACAAAACACAATAATGATCAGAAAAAGGACAACAGACGAAAAAACATTGTCATCCCTTATGTGGCTGGACTATCAGAGAGTTTCAGAAGGATTTTCAACAAACACAACATCCCAGTACATTTCAAACCCAGCAGGACTCTCAGACAGAGGCTGGTCCATCCTAAGGACAAAACACCTACACACAAACAGAGTGGTGTAGTTTATGCTGTCCAGTGCAGCGAGGACTGTCAAGATCTTTACATTGGAGAAACTAAACAGCCTCTTCACAGACGAATGTCCCAACACAGGAGAGCCACCTCTTCTGGACAAAACTCAGCTGTTCACCTCCACCTCACGGACAAGGGACACTCATTTGAAGACCAGAATGTGCACATTTTGGACAGAGAGCACAGATGGTTTGAATGTATGTTTCTGCCTATAATATTGCTCCCCATATGGAAGTAGGTTGACTGCAGGTCTCTTTTGATGTTACATCACTCTTTACGTGCATTCCTGTTGAGGAGGCAGTAGAG
Source organism: Garcialebias charrua (assembly GCA_038048925.1). Lineage (NCBI taxonomy): Eukaryota > Metazoa > Chordata > Actinopteri > Cyprinodontiformes > Rivulidae > Garcialebias > Garcialebias charrua. Next base: position 18,667 of record JBBPBX010028055.1, read on the forward strand.
GTTAAAATCAGACACCACTCTGAACAGCAGGACCACACTTTCCACAGAGCAACTGTGTCAACTCTTGAAACTGTGCCTGCAGTCAACCTACTTCACATATGGGGAGCAATATTATAGGCAGAAACATGGGTGTGCTATGGGGTCTCCAGTTTCTCCTATTGTTGCCAACCTGTACATGGAGGAGGTAGAAAAGAGAGCCTTGACGTCCTTTTCAGGGAGACCACCAAGTCATTGGTTCAGGTATGTTGATGACACCTGGGTTAAAATTAAATCTCAGGAAGTCCAACATTTCACTGATCACATCAACTCTGTGGATAAATATATCAAGTTCACACGAGAAGATGTAAAAAATGGCAGGTTGGCTTTCTTGGACTGTGAGGTCTCAGTTTCTGATAGAGGAAATTTGCAAACTGAGGTGTACCGCAAACCCACCCACACAGACCAGTATTTACAGTTTGACTCCCATCACCCTCTGGAGCACAAGTTAGGAGTCATCAGGACTCTGTATCACAGAGCAGACAGCGTCCCCACTAACTCAGCAGCCAGACAGAAGGAGAAATCACACACAAAACAGGCTCTAGAGAAATGTGGATATCCTAACTGGGCCTTCCTGAAAGCAGAGAAGAAACCCAAACAGGACTCCAGCCAGCCATCAGGTGAAAAGAAGGAACCCAGACCCAGACCAGTGGCCATTCCATATGTTGCAGGGGTTTCAGAGACATTGAGACGTTTATTTTCTAAACACAACGTCCCAGTGGCTTTTAAACCCAAAATACATTACGGCAAAGACTGGTTCATCCCAAAGATCCAGTCCCCCGGCACAAACAGAGTAATATTGTGTATGCTGTTCAGTGTCAGGAGGGCTGTGATCAGTCTTATATCGGGGAAACTAAACAGCCACTGGCCAAAAGGATGGCCCAGCACAGAAGATCAACATCATCAGGTCAGGACTCTGCGGTCTACACTCATCTCCAGGCCAGCAGTCACTCTTTCAGGGATGAAGATGTTCACATCCTTGATAGAGAGGAACGATGGTTTGAGAGAGGAGTAAAGGAGGCCATCTTTGTGAAAAGAAACCGTCCATTATTAAACAGAGGTGGAGGCTAGCGGTGGGCGTATCGATTCTAGTATCGATACTATCGATACCAAGGTGGTACTTGGTATCGAATCGATACTAGCGCTGTGGAATCGATGCTTTGTTGTCGCACTTTTTTTTTGTTTTTGTTTATCACTTATCACTGTTTTTGTGATTTTGACAGTGTTATGTTTTTGTAACATTGCTGCTTTTTTGTTATTTTGCACTGGTGACTTTTATTTAAACAACTGTGTGTTGTAAAAGAGGTGATGGGCAAATATTTTGTTACTCACACTGTTCAATTTTGTGCGGCTCAACAGCGCCCCCAAGTATCGGAATCGGTATCGAAGTATGCGATTCTAGCACAGTATTTACTTGGTATCGGATCGATTCCAAAATTCTCAGTATCGCCCACCCCTATGGAGGCCTGCGGGTTCAACTGTCCCCCTCTTACAATGCTGTTATTGCTAGTATCACTCAGCCCTCTGTGAATAGCAAACAACCATCAGGGTGCTAACGATCCATCGTTAGGCTGATGGTCCTCCTTGATCATGTGAGCAGCTGGTTTCGGCTGTCATCAGCCAACTGGTTGTGTAACACTGTGAGAGGGTGCTATTTATAAGACTGAGCTGAATACAGCACCTCAGACTGAGGAAGTCTTTCGGACGAAAGACGAAACGTTTCTACAATTTTTTTTTGCTTTGTTTTGTTTTGTTTTTTGAATGTCCAGAGGACCAGACTTAGCTTTTTTAGATAGTTAATGGCGCTTGGCCATTTTTGGAACATTGCCCATCTGTTTGTGGACAACACTGAAAAAAGGATAATCATCTCCAACAATTCAAATCTTTCAGTCACACTGAGCCCTTTAGTGGATATATCAACAAACACTGACTATTAATGTTTGATTCAACTTTATGTATCGAGTGGCGGTTCTGGCAGTTGCCACTGTAGAAAATACTTATCCAGAAAATGTGCCACCTTAATATAATTTTGTTCATGTTGTGCAATACTAAAAGTCAATAGGTTTGCACAGAACTTTAGTTTTTATCTTAACTCACCGGGTTTGAGTTCACACATTAGAGCTGCAGATAAGGTCAATATTATACCAGAGTCTTTCACTCAGTGGCACAGGCACCCTGTTTTTTCGTGGACAGTTCTTTGGACCTACTTTTTCATATAATCACAGAATCTACCTTGAAATTAAAGATAGTGGCTTTTTTTTCAAGATGGTCACCATTTTGTGCGTGGAAACACTAATTTGTCCTTGTAAATTTGAATGGCTATGCCATTCGTGTAAACCACATGCCCTGGCAGATTCAAATGCTACTTTGGTCTCAAGTGCACAAAATGTGCAAATGTGATGAGTAGATCATAGTACGGTAGTTGTGTCAAAGTCAAATTTTCAACAATAGGTTTTGTGTTAACAATCAAAAATTATGAAATATTTAAAACCAAAGCTGTTTAATATAGTAATCTCATAAGACACTCAAGTCCCTCATTCATATACTTTTACACGTGCAATATTTGAAACAGTACAGTTGAATTCTGTTTATTTATATAGCGCCAAGTCACAGCCGAATTAGTCCGATGGCACTGAACAGAAACATTCACATACATATAAAAGAAACATGTAAACGCATGTAAATCTTTCTACAGTACTGCACATATTTGATATTAACTGATACATTTGTTTGTTTCAAGGGCTCATTTTATATGCTACAGCTTGTCAATAAATAAAGTATGAAGTCACATCTACTGCGGAACTGATTCATTGGCTCGAATAGGTTCTATGGTAGAAGTGTCAATATCTGCTCCTCAACAATAAATTACTGTAAATTCACCTCCTTTCACCTAGTTTATTTTTTTTTCTTGGTACACATTTGTGCGTGTATCTATTATAAATTGTGTTGTCTGGTCAACAGGTCTTTGATGTAAAGAGGGTTTTTTTTGTCATCAAGGTAGCTGTCATCAATCGTAGAGTGAGGAAACGAGGACCATTATGAAGAGTTTTAGATGGACAGATGGCAGGTGAGAGGGAAAAAAATCAACAATAAGTAATGACAGTCAAGTCTCAAAAGCAGAAAGCAGAACAGAGAAAAATGAATGGAAGATACGAATGAGAATGATTGAATATCATGCATGCACAGTCAAGGACGCAAGAGCATGACAAAGACCGAAAGGGGAGCGAGGGAAAAAGTAGGCGATAACAAGGGGCCCTATTTAAATGTCAGCTTCCCTCAGGTAACTAACATCATGAAATGACCTCAGTTCCCCATATTAAAGTGTAACAGAGCGATACAGGATCATGAATACACTCTGAAGTAGTTCACTTCTTTAAACCATACAGTCAGATTTTATCAAAAGGGCTTGCCTTCACTGACCCACTTACTTTAGGTACTCAAGGTAGGCAATTCTGGGTTTGCAGAATAATCATCTTGGCTGTTCACAATGTGCAATTCTGCAGGAATTGTTGCATTGCAATATCTCAAATGTCGAAAACTGCATAGTCTTGAAGCAATACCTACAAAGATAACAATTATACTAAAGATTAGGGAACGTTTAGTCAGAAAAATGGATATACTCTTCCTGGGCTTAGTTTATGCTCAAAACCTGCAGCAGTAATTGAGCCAAACCTCACTGAAAGCAAACTGTCTTAAAGATGAAACGCTGAAATGTCGGCATACTTCCAAATTACAGGACAGATGATGACTTCTACCACTTCTAAAGGAGGTTGCATTCAAAGTGGATAGCTTTGAGGTTTTAGTTTCAAGTTTTGCTTCTGAAAAGGCTCAACTAAATCTACTCAAAGCAGTAAACATTCAGTGACTTGGAAGCTCAATCAGTGCTTGTTTCAGCACAGTGCAGAAAGAGACCAGTTACACAACTGTTGTTATTGTAGCCTATACATGTTTGTCTTCAGCTTGCAAATATTTTAAAGTTGATATACAAGGTAAATATATATTAAAAACAATTTGAGTACTAAACTTAAAGTCAGGTGAATATTTCATCCTATTGGTTGTTTGTTTACACAAACAAACCAATAAAAACTTAGAAGTTCAAGTCAAGTTTATTGTCATTTGCATCACATGTGGTACGTGAGGTGGAATCAAAGTATGTACTCAAGGACCCAGTAATACACAAAAAAAGCAAAAATATGAAGTATATAAAAAAGAGTATAAAAGGATCTAAGATATAAACTAAGATGTACGCTAAACACTAATGATGTAAAACAATGTGGCGTATCAACAGTAGCCCGAGCATGAGTCTGTGGTGAGCAGATGGATATGAACTTCATAACTATTTAACAATGTTTTTTTTAATTGTCCAGAGGACCAGACTTAGCTTTTTTAGATAAAGAAATAGCATTTATCCTCAGACTTTTTGCTATTTAAACATTGTGTAAGGATTTTTTTGTCTCCTAGCAACCGTCTAAATGTGTGATGAAACTGGACGCCGGGACCAATAGATGCTACACTCTTTTGATTTCCATTGCTGGTTTTTCGGAGAGGCTAATGGAAGACAAGTGTTGCTCTGAATAGACAGTGACAAGAAAAAAAAAATCAATGGCAGAAAGTGAAAGGTGGCAAAAATAAAACAATGTTCAAACAGACAAAGACCGGTAATAATCGAAGTGGGGAGGAAAAGGGTTCTCTCTTTTATAACCTCTCACCAGTGATTGGCTTTTTTCCATTGTGACACACAATGAATGCAAAGAGACAGTGATTGACAGCCTGAGTGGTTTGATTACCAGAAGTCTATCTTTTGTCTTCAAAGACTTTGTAAAGTCACATCTAAAACAGAGTCAGAGGTCAACCTCACGGTCATCAAAATGGAGGTTTAAATCAGCTGTCTACAAAACATGCGCCTGTGCAAGCTCACTCTTTAGAGCTGATTTACAAAAAATAAACTCACAGTTAATCATGAAAAAAAAACTGGACTAAATTCCCAACTTAAATAAGTTTGTTGATTTAACCTGACTTTTTACTACTTGGTATGTTAAATAGTCAATCGTTGGTATGTACTTTCAGATATTAGCATAATATCATTAAAATTTGATTAGATTCAACTTAATTGTCTTTACATATGTACAAGTACAAGTGAACAAAATGCCGTTTTGGAATCTAACCAGTAGTTTAATAAACAGCAAATGCAGAATATACAGTACATTATTGTAATGTCTAACTATGAACATGACATATATGGGCAGGATAAATATTGTATGAATGTGCTATATGCAGACTGGTGTTCTACAGTTAGTTATATGCCAGACAGATGGATGTGTACATCTTGAATTGTGTACAGTATAGTTTATAGACATACTATACAAAGATGTGCATTGTGAATACTGTAAAACAGTTTGAAATAAAGAGGAGAGATTTGTGGGGGTAAACATGTGACTGAGTTCAATGAGGTGAGACAACTGTGGGAAAATAGTTGTTCCTTAGTCTGCTGATTTTGATCCGGCGTCTCCTGAAGCCTGCTGCCAGAGGCCAAGCTGGCAAAAAGTTTATGAGCAGGGTGAAAGGAGCACTTGAGAATGCTGCAAGCTTGGTGCACACAGTGTTTCCTGTGGATGTCTTCAGTGAGTGGAAGTGGAGACCCCATGTTGCACTGGGTTGTCTTCACCACCAGCTGAAGTATCTCACTGTCCATGACAGTACAGTTCCCATACCGTATGGTGATATTACTGGTCAGGACATGCTCACACATCAGTGAAAGTTCACTAGACAACAGTGGAAAGGTGATGCTTTTCTTCGGTGCTCTCAGGAAGAAGAGGTGTTGGTGAGCCTCTGTGATAAGGCTGGAGGTGATGGCAGTCCAGGACTGTTCCTCTGAGATGTGTATACTAAAGAACTTGATGTTGTAGACATGTTCCAACAGCCATAATGTTTACATTTTTATTTGCAGCCACCTTAAAAGTACTACAAGCTGACAATATATTGCGATAACAAACAAGGACATTTTTGGTTATTTTTTAGGGATGCACAATATTATCGGCATGTATCGTATCAGTATCGGCCAATATTAGCAATAAAGTTAAATATTGAACATTGGCCATTCCATCAATATTTATTTATTTATTTATTTATTCATTTATTCGGTTTAAAGTAAAATACAAAACATTTACATATATACTGTATATATATATATATATATATATATATATA
>JBBPBX010028055.1:25481-36844 GCA_038048925.1 Garcialebias charrua
TTATTATTATTATTATTATTATTATTATTATTATTTTGTTTGTTTGTTTGTACTGGTAGTATTTTATCTTAGATCTTAATTGATATTATCATTATTTTTTTATTGATTTTATTATTGATTTTTGTTGTTTTAATCATTGATTTTACTTGATTTTATCACTTGTTTTTATTTGATCTTTGATTTTAATTGCACTTTGTAGCACTTTGAGATTTTTGTTAATGAAAAGTGCATTTTAAATTAAATTCATTATTATTATTATTATTATTATTATTATTATTTTAATTCCACAGCAGAAAAAAGCTATGTAGTCTCTGTAAGTTGGTCTAGGGGGGAAAATATCTGTATTGGTATCAGTTTTATTGGTATAAGTTTTAACATAATGGTATATCAGATATCGGCCAAAAATCCAATATCCTGATAGTGATTTTGGCTATAAGCACATTGGTAAAAACAGCAGCAGTTAGAAATGGCCAAATATCTGCAGTTCTCTTTTGCACGAAAGGATTTTTGTTTTTTTAGGTCTGTCAATTTGTAGCATCTGTTCAGAGTCACATAAAAAAAGTAATTTATTGTTGCCAGAATGAGTCATGCCTAATTCAAATCCCTTAGTTAAAAAAGAGCAAAAAACTTCATTAAGTTCACGTTTGACTTAAATACCAGCAATCATGATTTACTGTGCTCATTTGCATCACAAAACCATTATGATTGTTTATGTGCGCACAGAGCTCCTTATCTGATATCTACATTCTGTATTTGTCCATATAGGGTTTTTGGCCCCATGTTCTACACAATAATTACCATCTTTATGTGTATGTCTCTGCTCTCTGGCAGTTCTTTGACACGAAGCCTTGGCATTAATATTGTTGCCTTAGGAGCTGCTTTTGTCAACTAAAGCAGCATAAAATATGCCTGCTTAATTACAAATGGTAAAAAAAGGGAGAATGAGGAGAAGTGGAAGCAGTAGGGATTTTAAAAAAAATGCAGAAATGAATTTTGGTCTACTGTTGAAGAAGGAATTAAAAGACAGCATATTCTAGAAATGAATCAAACAATATCTCTATTGTCTTAAAATAAGTCCCTACAGCAATTTGTAATTTGCTGTTTCTAGCAAAAATCCAAAAGACCATTTCTAGTTCTTGCACTAAACATTTGAAAAGTTTTGCTTGTTTTTTCTACCTTTTTGTCAAATAATTATCCATGAATTACTAGTGTATGTAAAAATAAATAAATAAATGAATGAATAAATAAATAGATAGATAAATAAAATAACAAATACAATAGTACTTTGTATATATTTCTCTTAGGTTAAAGGTTACTTCTGTAATAGTATGCACGGGTAGGTTGGCCACAAGTGTTTATTTTATTTTATTGTTATCCAAATTAAGAATTAGTTGTCAAGATTATTACCTAAAAGAAAAACGTACAAGATACTGCCATATTAATTTAATAAATAAGGAGCTGCTGTACTACTTTTTCTCAGAGTATACTTCGTATGTCTAAACACATTACTTCTAAAATCTATAAAATATTATTATATACAGCTATAATTCTATAAAGGATAATGAAATAAAAATGCATTGATAAAATTATAAATTTATAATAGAATGATAAATTTATGGTAGAAATGAAAATTGTTTAGTTTGGAATTGGTGAATGTGTGTGTTTTTAATTATTGTGTTTTAAAATATTTTGTTATTTTGTAATGCTTGTAAAATGTTGTTTTTGAGATGGTTGATTTAAAATTTAATATTTTGATTTTGTTTTTTATCTTAGGTATTTTATTATATATTTTGGTTTATTTGTAAAGGCATGACTTAATTGAAATGTTTGTGGTGTGGACCCCTGGAAGAATAGTCTCTACTATTATAGAAACAAATGGATCCTTAGATAAAAAAATAAATAAATAAATAAAACGTGTATAAAGTTTATATCACATTTGTTGAGAGCATACCTCAGAGTGAGGACAAACATGAGAAGGTCAGAGGTTAAATCAAATGTATATTTAAAAAAAAAAAAGAATAAAAAGCTAACATGGCAGCAAAATAAAGTTGAAAACTGTTAGGGAATTTTAGATCAAAGGTTATGGTTGTTTTTATTATTATGACTGAGAATCAACTCTGCCCATGAACCATATATTTGGGTTAGAGACAGCTGGATGGGGAGCTGGGTGAGGCTGCAGCCTGCAGCTGGCTCCAAGGACATGTCCTGCACTCTGTGATCTTGGCTGAACTGATAAGGATATAAAAATGAGCTCAGGAGGCAGCTCATGGCAGATTGTAAATGACTGGTCTTCACGTGTGTACCTTATGTATATTCATGTAGCATGTCCTGAGAATTTGACCTTGTGAGTCAAACCATGGTTAAAAAAAATCTCCTTCCGTCGAGGATGGTTCTTTTTGAGTAAGATAAGAGGTTTTTATCCAACAAAAATGCAGAGAAACTCAAGGGAGACCAAACATGAACAGCTCAACTGCATATTGCACGGAAAGCAAATGAGAAAAATGACACAAGATTTAAAGGAAATAAGGGACAATGGTGGCTGTGGCTGAGTGTCTGGAGCAGTCGTCCTCCAATGTGAGAGTTGGGGGGTTTGATTCCTCCAGCAGTCACATGCCAAAGTGTCCCTGGGCATGACACTGAACCCTTCATTGCCTCCAATGTGTGTCACGTTGGTGTATGAATGTGATAAAGCTCTGATTATTCTTTGAACAGATCTAGTAGAGTGCTGTATGAATGGGTAAATGAGGGCACATATTGTAGTGTAAAGCACATCGAGTATCTTGATAAGATAGAAAAGCGCTATATTAGAACAGTCCATTTACCATTTATAATGACACATACAGTATCTGGATAAAACGAGGAACAGATGAGTGGGAGGGGCACAAGCTGAGTTAAATGAGGAGAAAATACCAGGGGAGCTGAACTACAAGTAAAACATACTCACAAAAACTAACACAAACACAGCTCATGACAGTTTATACTTAAAAATGACTATATATTAGATGTAATGTAAAGCATAAGGACTTACTGAGTCAGAGCCTATGTAGCACGACGGACCAGTGGTTAGCACTGTTGTCTCACACCAAAGAGGTCCTGGGTTCAATCCCCAGTTGGACCTGGGACCTTTCTGTGTGGAGTTTGCATGTTCTTTGCGTGCTTGCGTGTGTTTTCTACGAGTATTCTGGTTTCCTCCCACAGACCAAAAACATGCATGTTAGTCTGCCTCAGGCCCAGGCTTCCACTGAGATCTGTGATCTCAATGGGATTTGCTTGGTTAAAAAATAGCTTAACAAATAATAATATATTTGTTCCAAAGCTTTGACTCTCAGGAAAAAAATAAACTGGTCCAACAACTCTGCTGCCTGAAAGCCCCATGCAGCTGAACCGTCCCGATTTAACAAAACATAGATGTGTACTTCTACTAATCCTGCTAGCCGGGCATTTTTAGTTTTCTTCATTTTCACTGGTCCATTAGATCGACATGGAGGGGGGGATGCACAAGATGAAAACACATGCTAAAATAAATATGTCCAGTGATTTAATGACCGACTGGTTCGTGGTGGCTGTTTTTTTTATTTTAAGAAAGCAAAATGCATCCTGTTCAGCTCAGTTTCAAAAGTTTATCATTCATAAGTATTCAACTTTTTTTAAATCTACTTTCTTGTTTCTTGTAGAGTTTTTGTGAAACTCCTTTGAATGCATAATATGAAACATAATGTCAGATATTGTTGCCTTTATCAATGCTGGTTTTAATCTCTGACAGACAGACAAATGCCCGTTAGTGCTGGTGCTGTGATGTGTTGACAGTGATATATTTTGCTCTGAATCCAAAGTGTACCTTGTGCTTCATTGCACAGTACAATATTTTAACTTTCTTGAAAAAGCTGCAGGGTATTTGTAAGCTTTTTAAGTTTTTGTGTTCATAAATTATCTGTGCTGCCCAGCAAGCATGGTTTTCAGTGTGATTTACTGCATATCAATATTTTGCATCACGTCACAGAAATGTATACTCTCAAATTAGAACAGATGCACGGGCAAATAAATCACTCAGAGTCTTCACTCTGCAAAGTTGTTTTTAAATAATTCATGCTCTGGATGATCTAAAGACGGGTCGTAAATAAGTAAATAGGATAATGAAACAGCAGGTAAAACTAAATTGCTGTTATATCTTACTAAAGTGTAAAAATGTACAATTGCACTCTTGTTTTTCTCTTTAATTCTCTAAAGTCAGTTCATTTAATAACACTTTACCTTAAGGTGCACAAAAATGTAACTACTGTACTAGGGAAAGCCTCAGGAACAAACCAGGAGCTAATGGGTATTTAACCAGTACTTACTGGGGAACACACAGCCAAGCCTTATTAGGGGACTACTGGTTAGTCACTTTGTAAATGAAGAGGAACTAATCAAGAACTAATGGGTAGTTACCAAGGAAATCAAAGAGGAACACATCAAAAGCTAATTGGTACAGTAGTTAACTAGTACTACTGGTGGGTCTGGTTTTCCACAAAGGAATTGATTAAGAGATTTTTAGAACAATTTTTATAGCTTTATGCTTGAGATCTTAGATTATTTATACCATACCACTTTATTTATAGAGCACTTAGGCTGACGCGGGCCAACCAAGGTGCTGTACGATAGAAACAAGCCAAGCAGACAGGAAAACAAAAAAAAACAAAAACAAAAACAAATTATATAGAAAAAGCAACAGAAACTAGCTAAAATAGTGAACAGTGTATATTACAGAGAGGATCAAAACAAATCACATCATGTTAAAGTTGAAAGAATAAAAGTGGGTTTTTAATCAAGACTTAAAGACTGTGAGTGAGGGAGCCTGCCTGACACTCAGTGGCGATATATAATAATGCAATAAGGGAATATTAGGAAGTGTTCCTAGAAATAACTAATAATAATAAAGAATATATCACTAATAACATTGAAGATGGCTCATAAAAGGAAACAGCTCATTCATTGATTAGATCATCAGTTATACAAAAATAACTTTTTAGATTTTTATATTCAACAGCATAGCCATTTAAAGGATCATTTAAGAAGCACGTTGTACTGTAGGATAAATCAGATAAACCTACAAACCACATTGCTTTTATATATGTTGTTTAATAAACAGGTACTGTATATGTCGTTTAATAAACAGGTATTTATTTTTAACAGATCCAAAGAGAAAAAAGATGGGGGACGCCCTGGAGTTTGGATCTATTCAAAAGGTTGATTTGAAAGGTTGATTTTGAAATGTGGTGGTTCTATATTTTTAAAACACGACTGACCCTGACTATAGACTGGACTTATTTTGAGCACATGAACCACATGTTTTTATTGTAAATTCTTTATTACTACAGCGCGTCTATATGTATGTATGTCTGTCTGTACGTATATGTCTGTCTATGTCTGTATGTATGTTTAGACTTTTTCCACAGACTATGAAAAAGGTAAAGTATTTTAAGTGAGTATAAATCGTCTCCTGTCTCCTGTTACAATGATCATGCTAATTAAGAATAACTTACTAATTAAAAACTAACCTCAAATCAAAGTGAGTGATTACTCATTTTCACTGAAGAATGAAATCATTTGTTGTTGTTGTTTTTTGCCATTAAATACAAATGTTTTAGATAGTAAGAATGGAATTTTATTTTAAGTTTAAAGAAACAATTATTATTATAGCCAATTACAGAATTTAGTTTAAGTTAACAGATTTGACTCACTAAGGAGTTACCCACAGTTTGACCTTCCCCAGACCACAAATGGCTCATGGGATCAAAAGGCCTTAGTTTTATTTGACAATTTGCAAGTTTTTTGGTGTCCAGTTCTCCTCTCAAAAGACTACAGGTTTCCGGAACTCCTTCAGGGGGAGTTGCCAGTGATGCCAGTGAATCCCGCCTTGAAACGAGGTCCTGCTAGGGACGGCTGAAAACGAGGGTGAACGGGACCCCAACAGGTGGTGGAAAGGACGCGTCATCTTCTCGAGAGAAAAAGCAGCAGCTGTTACATCTGAGTGACCGGTGCTCCCCTGAAAAAGAAGTTTGGAACAATCGCTGAGCCAGATTTTGAGATGGATCTGGTCAGAGCAAAGCTCCCCCACTTTGTCAGGATGTGGCTTGACTACACTATGCCACACACAATTCAGGTTTGCGACCTGCTACTGTGCCCGCAATTCATGCCTGAATAGACTAAACAACAGACAGCTGGACAAGACTGAAGCCATCAAACTGCCTGATGCCCTCCACCCACAAGGCGCACAAAAAGCTCTCCCCAAAAAAAAAATGAACTTTGACAAAAACCCAAGAAGAAAAAGACTTGAACAAAAAGCTCTCCCCAAAGAAAAGAATGAACTTTGACAGAAACCCAAGAAGAAAAAGACTTGAACAAAAAGCTCTCCCCAAGAAGAAAAAGACCCGCACAGAAACTCACAGAAGAAAAAGACTTGAACAAAAGCTCCCCCCCAGAAGAAAACAAAAACTCTTCTCCCCCCCAGAATGAAATAAACTTATTCCACAGACAAAAGCTTTCCCCCAAGCAGAACTGGACTAATCTCGTAAGCAAAAGCTTTCCCGCAGAAAAACTGGACTTATTCCACACACAACAACTCTTCTCCCCCCCAGATGAAATGGACTTGTGCCCAACAATTTATGCCACAGACAAATCCCCAAGGGACAGAAAGAACTTGTTCTGAAAACTGGACACTCCCTCCCCTGGGCAGACACTGAACTTACCCCCCCACTAGAAGAAAAAGATGGATGCTGTGAAGAAGAATGTTTGATCTATTTCATTTTTTAAGTTCAAACCGGTTGTTTTTACTTTCCTGGGCAATAGTTGATATCAAAGAAGTTTCAAACTTATTTTATTTTTGTGCCCATAAAGGGCTATTTTGTTGTGTGTTTGAAAATTATTTCCCACATCTTTGAAAGTGTATAAGTTCCATTTAATTGTTTAACACGACAAATTAGATTGGTTCTTTTTTGGTTAAAACAAATTAGATTGGTTCTTTGGTTAAGACAAATTAGATTAGTTCTTTTTATTTTAAAACAAATTAAATAGCTTATTTCTTTTATTTGTAGACAAATTAGATTGGTTCTTTTTATTTTAAAACAAATTAAATAGCTTATTTCTTTTATTTGTTTAACACAAATAGATTAGTTCTTTTTATATATATATGTTTCTTCTCAAAAGTTCTATTTCTTTGGAAAAAACTTGGTTTTTGTGGGTAAATAGACTAATCCCTGCTAGATATATTATTCCTTTTAAAACTTTGACATAAGCCATGAAATAAGACCATACTAATTGCAGACTTCTCCTCAAATCTTTATTTCTCTCAAACATTGAAATAAGTCATGAAATATGACAATCAACAGAGTTCTCCAAAACTTTATAATCTCTCAAACCATCCTAAAAAGGTGATCCTGCATGTTCAGGGCGTTACTGTGGAGGCACGGGACGGTGGTGTGAGTTTTTTGCCTCTAATTAGAAATTCGGCCTCAGGGGTTGTTTTCCGCACCGCTCACCTGATTGATAATGATCAGTTTATATATGATAAAGAGGATGAAATGATGGAGATGTTCAATATTTATCATCTAAAACTAATTACTCTGACCCAATAATTATAACCCAGCTCACTTATATCAAATATTCTCTGTTCCCTTTAAACACTTATATTTGATAGTACAAACATGTTGTTTGCTTTTTCTCCTTGATACAGAAAAGACAGTCTTCTAGCCTTGACAATGTTTGGATTAGATGTTCTTGTAGGATCAGAAACACGACTTGTTTGTTTTATCTGTAAGACGTCAGAGCTTGTCAAACTCCACCTGCTTCTTGTTTAAATAGCTTGTCATGTCCAGTACAATTCAGAATTGTGCTGGACAATGTATTTGAGACCAAACTAAGTTTCAAAAGACATTAAAAGCCCTTCCCCTTTGCAAAGTTGTTTGTCTGATTTAACACTGTTCTCTTGTTTATCTTGTGTGGTTAATATTAAGGTAACAGGGGTTTAAAATCCCCATCACTTTCTTGATTACTACTACTGTCTTTCCCCAGATACTTAACTCCTCTATTTCAAGATCTTGTAGCAAAAAGGTATAGCTCAAAGCTTGCACAAGCACTTACATTAGTTATTATCTGGATTTAGCATAATAATAATAATAATAAACTTTATTTGTATAGCACCTTCCTACAATGCCTTGCATTGACCAAGGTGCTTAACAGGATAAAAAGATGAATAAACTGGAACAATAAATCAATGAAAATAGAATAAGAAACAACAGCAATAAAAGAAGCAATGGAAATAAAAAATGCTACATACTAAAATAACACAAGTAATAAAAGTTACACGCTGAAAGCTTTTTTGAACAAGTGGAAATAAAAAGGCAATGGAAATTAAAAAATGTTACATATTAAAATACCAGAAGTAATAAAAGTTACACACTGGAAGCTTATTTGAGCAAGTGGAAATAAAAAGGCAATGGAAATAAAAAATGCTACATACTAAACTACCAAAAGTAATAAAAGTTACACACTGAAAGCTTTTTTACACACTGAAAGCTTTTTTGAACAAGTGGGTCTTCAGTCTGGTTTTGAACAGAGTCAGATCAGAGGTGGCACGCAGCTCAAGGGGGAGGCTGTTCCAGGCTTTTGGGCCGGCAACAGAAAATGACCGGTCTCCCCATTGTTTGTACCTTGAGCGAGGCACCTCCAGCAGGTGTTGACTGGCAGAGCGTAAATCTCTGCCGGGCTGATGGGCTTTCAAAAGTTCTGAGATGTACAGAGGAGCAAGTCCATTCAGAGCTTTGAAAACAAACAGGAGCAGCTTGAACTGTATCCTGAACTGAACCGGGAGCCAGTGTAGAGAGGACAGGACAGGAGTGATGTGTTCATATTTTCGTGTGTTGGTCAAAAAGCGCGCGGCAGAGTTCTGTACAAGCTGTAAACGGGAGATGGAGGATTGATTAATACCAACATACAAAGCATTACAATAGTCAAGTCTGGAGGTCACAAAGGCATGGATGGCCTTCTCCAGATCACCACGGCTGAGAAATGACTTGACTTTGCATGACTGAAAGGGATGTAGTGGACATGACCTTGTCCACTTTTAAGACACCTGTGTACTTTTGAACTGTCCAGTGATGACCTTTACTGACCTCTCAGTAAAGCAGGACATTTAACACAATTATTCCATTAGTTATAATCTGAGGACATATAGTCACTAAAAGAGACTATTTCTATATCTTGATTTTATTCTAATGTAATCAAGAATAACTTTTCTCATTTTCATGATATGTGCTTTTATGCTGTGTTATTCTGAAATGTGTTAATTACTGTCTTCACTGCTGTGTTTAAAGGTGAAGCCTTCGGGTCACAGAGACCGGACGGTTTTGTTTAGAAACTCAGAGACAGTCTGATGAGCAGGGCTCCAGCGTTATCTGTCTTTTTTCCTAAACATTTCTCTCTGCTGCTGGCTTGTAACCTTGGGTTTGATAAAGCAAGTGAACTCCTCTCTGTGTTCCTGCTTTTAAGTTCTAACTGTGCGGAAACGCTTCAGTCTTTGAATGGACAAAGAGTTTGAATGGACGGAGACCTGAAAGCTCTCTGCCTTGCAGCTGGTCAAGCTTGGTCAAGAGCCAAAGACTAACTTGTCAGCTAGAACTGATGGACGTCTCCATCCAGTTCCCCGAGCAAAAGCTCCAAAGTTCTTAATGAACTTCCTTTGAGAAACATCTCGTCTTGAAGTCAGCCAGAAGCTGCCACATGTTTCTGACGGCTGACGCGGATCCGAGGAGACGTTGGAAGTAAACGACCAGTTCAGACGTACGAGGGCCGGAAGGACTCCGTGCACCTGGGAGGCTGGCAATATCTTTATCAGACGCATCGTCAAAAGGTAAAGAGCGGTTTACAAACGTACCTGGGATTTAGCCGAAGTCGGATGGAATGTGTCATCTCTGGTTACACTCGAGATAAATAACTTAATCTCTCCAACCTCTTATTCCTCCTACTCTTTCCCCTCTCTATCTAAGCTGGAAACTATATTTTTAAGCTAAAAGAGCCCACAGACTAAATATGTTAACATCCAATATTTATGTCTGTTGTGTTGAATTTAAGTGTGCTGACGTTTTAAATTGAAAGAAAGTGAAATCATGTCAATCAAGTGTAATGGTGTTAATTTAGTTGATTTATTCTAAATAAATGATAGTGTCTCTTTGACATATCAAACTAAGTTAACGTCTTTGTCACTTAATGGCTCTGTTTATTTATCCATCATAAAGATCACAGAAATATTGAATAAACTGAAAAAGAAGAGAATCCGTGAATTTACTATTCAATCTGAATAAGTAAATTAATTAAGGTAAAAAGGAGGTCAGTATTAAACTGACCCCCCCTTTAACCCCTTTACATCTGGTGGCCTCGTATCGGCTTCTAAAAGTTTATTGATAAATCTGTGGTCTCAGTCATGAACTGTAACGTCATGTTTGCATAAAAGGATCCAAGTTTTAAACTCTGAGGATAATGATTTTGGCTGGAAGTGTTCAAAGCAGGCAGATTCTGCATGTTTTTATCATTTGAAGCTGTGAGATTATTATTGTTTCAACTCTGTT
The DNA here is from genome assembly GCA_038048925.1 of Garcialebias charrua. Classification (NCBI taxonomy): domain Eukaryota; kingdom Metazoa; phylum Chordata; class Actinopteri; order Cyprinodontiformes; family Rivulidae; genus Garcialebias; species Garcialebias charrua. The sequence continues at coordinate 36,083 of JBBPBX010028055.1, forward strand.
AGACGCTGTTGGAAGCATTCAGGTGAAGTTTTGTCAGCCGTAGTCTGTGGAAGTTCTGGTTCGGTCCAGTTCACGCGGACTCCTGTACAAAGCTTTGTTTGACCGCCGAGTCAGAAGCCTGAAAGCTAATTTAACATCTACAAGATTGCTGTTGTGGTGTTTTACATTTTAAAGAAGGTCGAAGCAGCATATACTGTTAGAACGTGTCGGTTAGTGGTTCGTGAAACCCGAGTTCTGCTCCTTTAAAGTGGACGGAACCGACCTGAACGCGGCTCCGAGGGAGTCCGTGTCGTGTTACAGTTGAGGTGCTGTGTTACTGAGCGTAACTAAGTTTGCCTGTCTAGATGTGCGCGCCGCATGTTTCAGAATTTTGGGAAGTTAAATTGTAGCGTTTGAGTTGTTTTAAGAGTCTATAAAGTTGTGGTCTGCTGTGCAAGCTAACGTTAAGAAGACGTGTCTCATGTCCGTTTATGAGCTGTGATTGGATGATACGAGTGCTGTGTGCTGTGAATCACTCTTGTAGCGAACGCTGATTCGCTGTTGTGTGCTGTCAATCACTCTTGTGGCGAACGCTGATTCGCTGTTGTGAGCTGTCAATCACGTCGCACGCCGTTGCGACCAGCCCACTTTGTCGTCATTTCCGGTACTACATTGGTCGAAGGTAAGAAAAACTACATTCGCCATTTATGCTTGGAGAATGAACTACATATGCTGTGATTGATTTGTTGACGTCACGTATGTTGTAGCGAGCTCCGCCTCGCT
>JBBPBX010028056.1:0-10628 GCA_038048925.1 Garcialebias charrua
TTGTATCGATCTGGTTTGGTCTGCTGTTAGACATTAACTTTGTTTTTGTTTTTTACAAACTGAGGCCCTTCAACAAGCTCTGATTGCTGTTCCTCTTGGTTGTATCTCACATGTGATCCATTAAATGCAATGTGTTTTTTTTCTCACAATGACAACAGCACTTTCACTTATCTATCTATCTCCAATATCTGCTTCTCTGAGATTACTGCTGAAAGCTGATTGTAAGAAAATATATTTTTTTAACATGAGAATAATCAAACAACACTATAAAAAAAACTACAAAAGGTTGTATAAAAAGTTGAAAGACAAAATTTAAAAGTGTAAAATAAAATGTTGGATGTCCTGATGCATGCTCAATAATCCAGGTAGAAAAATCTAAAAAAAAAAAGCCTAGTCTGGTCATAATAATAAAAAAAAGCTGAAACGTTTCGTCTTTCATCCGAAAGACGAAACGTTTCTGCCCTTTTTTTAATTATTATTTATTTTTTAATGTCCAGAGGACTAGACTTAGCTTTATTTTTATTTTTATTTATTTATTTTTAATTTTGGATGTACTGTAGTCTGACGAACCGTTAAATGAGTTTCAGCTACTTGAGAGAAAAACTTCCAGATCTTCGCAGCTGTATACAGTTTGACCACCAGAGGGCGACAAAGGCCGCACTCCAATATTTCTGTGTGTGTTTTTATTTATTTTTTGACACTTTCTGCTTTAACTTTTTTTTTTGTCGTGTTTTACCGTGACATTCGTGAAGTTCTTAACTTCTTTTTGCCATTTTCTAATGTAGAAATCCGAAATATATCCATATGTCCCTCAAAATTTGACCAAAGTTTGTTTTGAAGTTGAAAATTATTTTTTGTTGTTGTTAATTATGAGAACTGAGCCAACAAAGTTCTGTTTAAATGGTTTAATTCGCTTTTACACACTCAGATCACAGTGACTAAACTTTTTTTTTCTGCTTTACAAACTTTTTTTTTTTAAGAGCCTGAAGGGGGTGGTGCTGTGAGCTGCTGCTGGAGCAGAGAGGATCATGTTCTGCTGCTCACCGGGGAAACTCCTGCTGCAGCTCAGTCTTCCTGCAGGAGGTTTGTGCGCTCAGCAGCAGCAGCAGCATGGAGGGAACCAAAGGAGAGGAGCGCTCAGCTGAACAGGCAGCCTCTTTATTTGGGACATCAGAGATGGAGAGTCAGAAGACTGCAGCAGAAAGGAGAAAAAAGCGGATTAACATCTGTAAAATCACAGCTGGGGTACGTTCAAGTGCACTCCTTAACTTCTGTTCAGACACCAGAACCTCTCTGCTCTTTAAACTGCACAGCTCATGGGCAGCGACTGCTCATTTGAACAAAAATCTTGTAAAACTTTGCTCTGGTTCATTTTATTTATTTAACTTTTTCACATTTATTATCCATTTAATTGTCCTTATATGTCTACAAAGGCAACCAAAGTGATTTTTTGGGTGGATTTTTATGCTGCAAAGCCAAAATTTAAGTTTTTCTTTTTGAAAGAAACTGGCAACATTGTTCAAAACTAAATCAGATTAGACTGAAATACTGCAGCTTTACCTTCTGCTGAAACAAGATCACCATGAGGTACCAAAACCCACAGCTTCACGTCAGCATTTTCTGTTCTGTTGACTTTAGCCGTCATTAATCCACAGCTGTCACACAGCTGAGAGTCTCTGTGGAGCCAGTGTGGAAATGTGGAAACGGTTTTCACTCTGGTGCAAAGAGACAGAGGCCAGGAGAGGCTCTGCAGGTGGACATGACCTGCTGCTTGTTTCTGAACTGGACCTCCCAGCCCTCATGGCTGACAGAAAGTTTGAGTCGAAATGAAAATGCAGTGGTTCCCAAACCCTGGTCCCTGAGGAACGCCTTCCTGCATGTTGTTCCTCTGCTACACACTTGATTTGAATAAAAGGGTGATTAACCGGCTTCTGCTGGAATACCGGGTACTGCTGAATAAGGTGTGTTGGAGCAGAGAAACAAAAACATGCAGGATGGTGTTCCTCAAAGATCAGGGTTGGGAACCACTGAGTAAACGTTAGGTCCCTGCGCGTGATTCTGTTTGCAGTTTTTGTTAGCGGTAACTAGTTGACAAAACTGTAAATGTAAGACTAGGAAAAGGCCACAAAGTTTCCCAGCTTGGGTCAAAGTGTAATCTTAAAACAAAACGGATGATTCATTTGATCATTACGTGCCGTTAATTACGTTTTTTGTGCCCAGTGAGCCTAAAGTCTGTTCATAAAAACACAAATGCTGCAAAAGATTAAAGAAAAACTTTAAATTTGTAGTCTGCATGTTTTCTATTCGGATTGAATATGTCAATAATCTTTAACTTTGAGTTCCTCAGAGCTTCACCCAGAGGTGAACTTTGCTGTCAGCAGTTTCTGTAATTCGTTGTCACTGCAGAATAATTAAAGACGCGGCGTTCCTCGAAGTGATGCGTGTCGCCCACTGCCCTTCGTGCCCGAGTTTTAAACTAAAATCTTCTAATGGAAAAAGACAGTGACGGCGTTTGGATCAGACCTTCGTACACGATGAATCCTGAGAGTGAGCTCTCCTGCAAGCTGGTAGCAGTGTTAGGAATCACTCTCGGCTACTACCACTCCAAGTTTTAGCTCATTGTCTGTAAACTGACCGCCAATTTAGTCTTAATGGACGAAGCTTTTTCCTTAGTTTACCCATGTCCCAGGAGAAATTTGATAGTCGGCGAGCATCCGAGGCCAAACGGGGGAGTCAGATTCAGATAAGCCACAATAGCTGATTTTCTTCAGGCAGACTGTTTTTTGTGTGTTTGTTTTTTTTTCTTGTCAGCCTTGAGTTCTGCTGGTACTTTCCCAATCCAAAATGAACATATGGACATTAAACTGATCCATGCTATGAGCCTTCTTCAAGGTCGACTCCAACATGCTGGCGAGTCCTATAGCCGCAGGTGGCCTGTGATTCTCACAAATCACTTCCATCTTACGGTTTAGCTCGTAAATCAGCTGATTTTGAGTACTCGTAGCACAAACCAAACCTTCACATAGGCTTAGCAGTTTTGTCATGGCCGAAACTGCTGCCGATGTCTGCTTCAAAATTCGATAACATAGGGACCCACTGATGCCAAAAAGCAGGCACCCTGCTATCATGAATCCAAATACAGGTAGTCCCCGAGTTACAATGCAGTTCCGTTCCTATGCCGGTTCGTAACTTGAAAATCAACGTAAGTCGGAAAATACGTCCAAACGGCACCTCATACGTACAGTACTTTATTTTACCAAGCACTTAGCCTATCCTAACACAGTACCCTGCATAATTGTCAAAAAACACATACATTCGGAGCCACAATGAAGAAAAAAAAAGAGTTCATGGCCTACAGGTATGCTGGTGAAGCCTTCCTCCGCCTGTTAGCATGTTAGCTCGGTGTTCCTCCAACATCTGAGGCTGCCTGTAGTTCGCGCGGTCCAGACTGTTTACAGCAAGGCCTGTTAGCATGTTAGCTCCATACATTTGGAGCCATAATGAAAGGAAAAAAGAGTTAATAACCTACTGGGAGCTGGTGAAGCCATTCTTCCGCCTGTTAGCATGTTAGCTCGGTGTTCCTCCAACATCTGAGGCTGCCTGTAGTTCGCGCGGTCAAGACTGTTTACAGCAAGGGCTGTTAGCATGTTAGCTCTTGCTTCGTTAGGTCCAGCTCCGCTGTTTCTGCCATCTGGTGACAAAAACCACCCTACTAACCTCCTCTGCTCCGGTCTACGTGTCCAAACAATGAGGTCTCCTGGTAATTTTCCACTGACTGCGTCAAGCTACTCTCCCTACTCTCTCCCCTCCCTCCTGTAAACCTCATGTAAATTTCCGCCGGTGAGTTTCGGTACGTATTTTCTGTTGTAAAGGCGCATAAACCGCGTAACTCGAACAATGCTTTTCAATGGGAGGGCGTTCGTAACCGCGAAACATCGTAAGTTGAGGCCGTCGTAACCCGAGGACTACCTGTATATAAACGTCTTTGGCGTCCTCCTGAGACAGAACTGAGAGACACATCAGCTTCCAAACTCCCCACGGAACCTTGACGTATGCTGCAGCGTGAGTCTCGGCAGGACATGAGGGCTCTCCAGGACCCGGTCATTTTATTGAAAAGATTTTGTCGATTGCATTGAAAGTCCAGCTGACCAGATTCATAATAATGTTTTTCATTTGGAAGATGTGTACCAGGAGCTCCAAGACACACAGTGAGCAAAAATCAGGAGGAAGAGTAGAACAGGGGAGGGAGAGGAGAAAGCATCCGCCTTGAGCGAGAGCAGGCAACTGTAAATGAAAAGTCAATTAAAACAGAATTAAATGCTTTTCAAATCTCACAAACCCACATTTTACTCACAATGGAAATATAGTAAACAGAGAAAATGTTTGAATAAATAATAATATTAATAATGTCTTTGTCTGTCATCTGTGTATGTTTCCCATACACAGACGAAATTCGTCTCTGCATTTAACCGAACCACCTACCAGGTGGTGCAGTGAGCAGCTAGAAAGCGCCCGGGGAGCTGGAGAATTAGGTGTGCACTCATAGACACCCCAAGGTGTGTAGTGGCCGGGGCGCGAACCCGCGTCCTTCGGGTCCCAAGTCAAAAGCCCTGCCACTAGACCATCTTGGCTCCTATAATAAATAAAAATAAATAAATAAATAAAAAACTGCACCAGCGGCTGAATGAAAAATAATTTAGATTTTTATGGCCACAACAGATCTGGAAAATAAAAAAGGCTATAAAAGTGGTTTTGAATTTATTGGTAATAATAATAATAATTATTATTATTATAATTATTATTATTTTACAGCTAATTGGGTTATTTTGTAATAGGTCAGTGAGAGTGCTGGGTATAAAAAGAGCATTTTAGACAAACTGTATCAGTCAGAAGTAAAGATGGGCACAGGTTCAGTCTGCAAAGATAATCTAAGAAAGTGGAAGAGTTTTAAAAAATGGAAAGGCTTTGAACGTCCCAACACCTACAGATCATGACGTCCATTTTTTTAAATATTCTGGTCGTAAACGCATTTCCTCCTCTGTAGAATATAAACTGAACTCATCTGACTGCCAACGCCGTCATCAAACTTTTCACTTCTGTTTAAACTTCAGCTGGAAACCACAGGAAGCAGATGGTACCAGTTTGGCACAGGAAGAAAAAGACGAGCTGTGAGGTGTTTGGATCTTATTCTCCATTCCTGTTAAGACTTGTTAGACACAATTAAACTTAAAAAAATCCTCCAAAAAGGGAAGGATTGCGTCATGCCGTGAAAACAGAGCCAGGTTTTTCTCCAACACGATGATTCTTCACACAGTCTGCAGGTTTCCAGACTTTTATTTTGTTGATGCTCGGCCTCAAACCTCAGTGCGACGAGTTAATTTTCACCTTTGCTGTAAAGACGCAGGAGACTTTGGTGAACTGAGCTGGTAAAGTGTGTTTCAGAGTCAGAATTGTTGGTTTGCACGAGACAGACTGTTTGCTTTCACAGCAGAGTGCAAGCAGTAATGACACGTACCTTTAAAAATAAAACATGCAGTGTTCCTGTCTGTTCAGCACGTAAAATAATGTTTACAGACTCAGAATATCAGAATCACGCTAACTTCAACAGTCAGTTCTGAAAAGTTATGAGCAATTAATATCTTACCTGTCACAGATAGAAATTTGAATGAGCCGATGTTGTAGAAAATTTTGTTTTATTCTTACTAGATTGATGAGCTAACAGCTGGTCTGGACCAAAGTGGACGTCTGACATCTTAAAACAACTCCAATTTCAAAATAAAATGTAACTGCAGTTTATACATGTGCTCATATAAAAACCTTTGCATGACTGTCTGCAGAAATGAATTAAAAAATCCTGCCACATTATGCAGGCTGCACATTAAGTGCTACAACTAGCTGCTGCTGCAGTTTGAACTTGCAAAATAACTAGACATAAATTAAATATCAGTGTAACACAAAATCATCTCGATGTAAAGAACTGGCACAGATCGCTATGATTTAGAGAGTGGAGCCTTTGTAAGAAGGTGGAAATTTGTGTTAGCACAAATCTTTCTCCAAACCAAAAGAGCTATCTACAACAGGTAAGATATTGACTGTGATTTTCCACAAAACTCCACTTCCAAATATCTGAAGTGTCGGTTTAGGTTTTTGTCTTGGAAATAAACGTGAAACAACTTTGATCTTTATGGGAAAAGATGTGTTAACGTTAATTCTGGGTGATTTTAAACAACCCGTGATGAAATGGTACAGTGGTAATGACTCAAACAAAATCCCCCAAATGACTCTATGTATATCTTTAACACTTCCTCAAAATATAGAAAAAAAATCTTACAGGAGTTTGAAATACATTCACTTTTGAGACCTCTGAGAAAAGAAGAGTTAAAAACCTACAACAACAAAATGTGCCTTTTTTATTTTTTGCAGGGAAAAGGGTAATTTGTAATGTGCTGGGCAAACACTTTCAATGTGAGGGGCGACAAGCTGCTGGAAAATCTAACTAAACAGGACTTTCCACGTTAAACCACAGCACTTCATGAAAGGCTCTAAATTTGGTTTGTTGTGTAAATCTATGAAAACAGAAACATCCAAACTGTTTCAGACTGCTGAACACCCAGACTGTCTCCCGAGGGCTACTTTTAATTGTTATCAGTGACTAAACAACTTAACGGCCTTGTCCTCCACCCCTCCTCTGCAAAATCTGTTTTCTTTGACACGCCCGTCTAATTACAAACCTACTCAGCAGCGCTTTTGACTCTTCAGCTTTTTCACAGCTGAAGACGTGAGAGAGGCAAAATGAAGGGATGCACGTCGCCCGCTGCCTTTCATATCAGAGTTTTAGGCTCTTTAGCTTTATTCCTAATCTCGTGGGGTATTCTGAAACGTCACTCTCAGTTTGAGTCGTGAATGACTCTCAGCTACCACGTCACTTTTTTTTTAAGTGACTCCGTTTTTGCCATGTTTGTGTTGGCTTACGTTGAAATTAATATCTCGAAATTTTTTAAGATAAATCGTGATATATGATATATATCAATATTTTTTCTTTCCATGTGGTAATAACAAAAATATAATTCTGAGTCAAAGTTTTTTCCCAGTTGTCACACACAGGCACATTTATTAATAACAGCTGTGACTGTACAAAATAAATGTCTAAAAAAACTATTTACTTACGGTATATTAAAGTTTGTTTTTTAAAGACTTTCATTTACATATACAGGTAGTCCCCAACTTACGAACGAGTTCCGTTCCTACGCGCCGTCGTAACTCGAAAATCGTTGTCGGAAAATACATCCAAACGGCACCTCATACGTACAGTACTTTATTTTACCAAGCACTTAGCCTATCCTAACACAGTACCCTACATAATTATCAAAAACCACATACATTTCAGAGCCATAATGAAGGGGAAAAAAAGAGTTAATAACCTACTGGTATGCTGGTGAATTCTTCCTCCGTCTGTTAGCATGTTAGCTCGTTGCACCTCCGAGCTCTGCAGGTTCTTGCTGCTTCACGCAGTCTACAGCATTTACAGCTAGGTCTGTTAGCATGTTAGCTCATTGCACCTCCGAGCTCTGCAGGTTCTTGCTGCTTCACGCAGTCTACAGCGTTTACAGCTAGGTCTGTTAGCATGTTAAGGCCGAGATACAGTGAAGCAGACTCCGTATACGCGCGTATACGGAGCGGCTGCTTTACTTCAGCTCACTTCAGCTCAGACGTTCTCCTTGTTGTAATATGAGCTGCTGCACACGAAGGGGACAACTGAGCACGCTGATTGGTCACTTGCTGACACGCCTACTGAATTGATTGACAGCGCTCAGTCAGCTGAATGTGAAACCTAGTTGAAAGTGAAACCTTTAACATGAGCAGCTCGCTGGACTTCTGCGGTGTTCTGATGCGCTGTTTCTACTATATATGTTATAAAAAGTTCTCTCAGAAATAAAAATAATAACAGGGAGCGCTTTTCCTGCAGCACACAGCCCACCAGGGGATATTAAAACATCGCGCACCCAGGTAGGACCTGAATTCATTCATTTCAATCATCGAGTGAACGGAGGAAGAAGCGGTTACTTGACTTTAGGCAAAAAAACAAAAGAAAAGGCCCGATCAGCGATAAAGAAGGGGAATTTATTTCATTTGTGTAACATACAAAACAGTCCGGCGCCGGGAAGTTTATGGTCAGACACCGCGTATCGCGCACGCGGATCGCGTATGCGTAGTAAAAAAATACTTTTGCGCGTACTTGCCCTGAGGGGCTACGCGGGGCTACGCTGCGTACGGGGCGTACGTACGCTGCGTATTGGCGTATCGTGAGGACGCTCGAGTGTATCTCGCCCTTTAGCTCTTGCTCCTCCGGTCCAGCTCCACTGTTTCTGCCGTCTGGTGACACCCATCCATCCTACAGTAAGGTCCGCACCTTTTGTTCACGACGTAAAACCGCCCTCCTGACCTCTTCTGCTCCGGTCTGCCTGTCCAAACAATGAGGTCTGCTGTAGTAATTTTCCACTGACTGTGTCAAGCTACTCTCCCCACTCCCTCCTCTAAACCTCCTGTAAATTTCCGCTGTCCTTCGCTGAGTTTCGGTACCGTATTTTTTTGGTGTAAAGGCGCATAAACCGCGTAACTCGAACAATGCTTTTTAATGGGAGGGCGTTCGTAACCGCGAAACGTCATAAGTCGAGGCCGTCGTAACCCGAGGACTACCTGTATAAGTACAACTTATATACATAAGTACATGTACAAGTACATTGTTGTCATTGTTTACTGTTATTGTGGTCTGTACTTTACATGTTCTCTCTTGTAAATGAATCCTCGTGGCTCAATGAGCCTGTTTAAATAAAGGTTGAATGAATGAACTAGCTGTGGTGGCCATCTTGAATAGGTCAACTCCATGTTACGCGGCAGATGAGATATTTTAGTAACGCACACACAGCCACCTGAATCCTGGCATTTCTATACATTACATTAGTAGCCAAATATTTAATGATTTTTGTTGATTCACTAAATGTTTTGTTTTTCACCTCTTGAGCTGACAATATTCATAGTTTTTTTTTCCTAAAGAGGATGAATTTGGACTTCTTTTAAATGTAGAAATTGGTTATAATGGGTTTATTATGTAATTATAAATTATCATCTTAACACATTTGTTGCACGGTGACTTAGAAGTGGACATTTCTCAGTGATAACATTGATAAAAGGCTCAGCTTAAATTAATGCATTCCTTTTTTATTTACTCTGACATCATGTTTGAAAACAGTTGCTGCCATCTTTAGTATTCAGACTGAACAACACGATTAACAGTGATAACAACACAGAGTATTTTATTTTGAGGATTTTTACTGATAAATTATCTGTGATTAATGTTTTTTTTTCTGTTGTTTAAACTGTAGATCCTGCTGCTGATCTTACTGATCGCCCTGCTGGCTGTAGTGATTTCACTGAGAAGGAGCGATAAGGACACGGGTAAGCTTTGCTTGTGATAATGTTCAGCATCATCACTTGCAGTTTTGAGTGTTTCTTTTTAAAAAAAATGTGTGTTTACAGGTTTTTAAATAGATCTACTCGTTTAAGAATTGCAGCTCTTTCCAAGCTCTAAGCTGGGCATGCTCCTTCAGCAATTTCAATTTTAAAGACGTTCTGTCTTCAGCATGTTTGTGGAGCTTGGAGCGGTTGTTTTTGAACATGCAGGTGGAGCTGTGACCTCTGACATTAAAGAAAATTATAGATCATTTAATTTGGCAAGTATTTAAATTAAAGAAAGTGTTAGCGCTTTATACTTTGTAGAAGTAGAGTTCTTAACGTTTAAAAATCAGCATACGAAGGGACCTTCCTATATAATTTACAAAAAGCCAACAAACATCTCACATAAAAATGGGGACAGTCATGTTTGTGCAGTAAACTGTTGGGCAGAAAGCAACAAGTCAACAACAAACGACACGTTGAAGAACAGAGACGACCCGCTACGAGCCGATTTAGATTTGTCCAATTATGCTAGAAAGCTTAGCCTCGAGGAAAGGGAGCGGCGTGTGGTGAAGCTACTTTAAATCGGCCAAGACGAACATCCACGCTGAGAAGTGGATGAACGGACGACCCGACATTCTGACTGAACATTAATTATGTTGATATTTGGGATAATCTGATCGAATCCTGTTTCCGTTCACCAGAGAGTCGTAGAAGGCCTACAAGTCCCTTGGAAAGCTACCATATTTTCCGTCGTATAAGTCGCATCAGTCACAAAAAGCATCATGAAAAGGAAAAAAAAAACATATATAAGTCGCCTCGGCTTATAAGTCACATTTATTATACAGATTCAGTTCACCTGGATGGCACCATCCATCCATCCATCCAGTGCAGCCAGAGCCACTAGCTCTCCAGCGTTCCTCCACCTGCACCCGCTGAGTAAATCAAGTGCACACGGGAGGACTTGCTGTTGCAGGTCTTCGAAATTTAGTGTCAGTCAAAAATTACGTTATGAATATGGAGGGAAAAAAAAACGTACATAAGTCGCTTCGGTGTATAAGTCACAGGACTGACAAATCTATGCAAAAAACTGTGACTTGTATGCCGGAAAATACGGTACATGTAAGTGAAAAGAGTCTAATAAACTCAACAGGATACACATTTTGAGACTGTAG